>OZ026549.1:942632-967632 GCA_964020155.1 Chondrilla cf. caribensis
GGTACTCATCAGAAGTGTCAAGCTACCATTTTTCAAGTAACACCTGTTCTAAGAGATGTGGACACTACAAACAAGTAAGGAAGTCATATACTGGAACCTCTATCAAAGGACACTCTGAATAAAGGACACCATAGAAATTACCTCCCTACAAAGGACGTTTTCCAAGGCACCAGAATAGACTTTCCTATAGTGTTAATATATTTTTCACCTCTGAAGAGTGGACAGCCTCTCTATAGTGGACAAATTAGCTGGTCCCAGCGTGTTCTTTATGAAGAAGTTTCGCGTAGTTGCATATTGAGATGTTTTGCACATAGTTGTGGGGCAGGTCAGGTGGACAATGACAGTCGTGCAGGTTATAGGCTGACCTCATGAAGGGTTTAATCCTGCCTCATCTCGAATCCTTATATATCTCCCCAGTGTCCATATATCATGCACAATAGTAGATATACCTTTGTATGAAGGTGATTTTCCATCATTATAGTTGATACAGTAACCTTGGATTATGAGATTCATATACTCTATATGTACATTTTAGTTGGTTTGGAATAACTCTAAATGGATTGGCTGCGGAGTTGCTAAGTGTCCAACTATTGAAGGTCTCCCTGGTTGGAGGAATGCTGTCCTGATAGTGTGTAACTATGGACCTGGGTTAGTGAATGTGTGTGTGTGTGTGTGTGTGTGTGAGTGTGTGTGAGTGTGTGTGTGTGCGCCTGCTTATGTGTGTTGTGTATGTGCATGTGTGTGTGTCTGCTTATGTGTGCATTTGTGTGGTGTTGTGTGTGGTGTGCGTGTGTGTGTGTATGTGTGTTGTGCGTAATCTTACTTCAAGTGTGTTGGTTTCAGATACAGACTGAAACTAGTAATAGTTTTCCACAACAATGTCCTCCTTCTTGATGCACCTATGTTTGTTGATTGTTAGCTCTTGTCTCCCAGTTTGTGTTCCTGACAAGTTTACATACATGATAAATTTCTCAACAGAGGTAACTATCCAGGGCGGAGACCATACACCAGTGGAGAACCTTGCTCCCAATGCCCTGCAGGGACAACATGCAAGAACAAACTGTGTGGTGTGTGTGGTTTGTTTATGTATGTCGTACATGTATGTGTGCTCTGTGTGTGTGTGTGCGTGCATGTGTGTGTGTGTGTGTGTGTGTGTGTGTGTGTGTGTGTGTGTGTGTGTGTGTGTGTGTGTGTGTGTGTGTGTGTAACACATCAGGTTGACTGTTTATTCCTGCTTATAGGTACTACATGCACTAACTCGTCTTGTACGTGTGTTTTCTAACATAATTCATATTATTATCTTCACTATTGTTCTCACTTCATTACTGTACAGCCAAGTAGCACATGTGCAAATGCTCACAATATTCAAAGCTGGACATAAATCTCTAGGACTGTAGCAATAAGTAGCAATAAGTAGCAGAGAGAAAACTTGAATCTCTATTATATAATTATTTGCTTTTGAGTATAAACATAACTTGAGTTAATCATAGACATTAAAACGGCATTGAATTTAGTCACGTAAATGATTTGAAGCGTTATTAGGGACTTTGTTCCATCATATTATGCATAATTTGGGCGAGCCTGAGCGAGCCTCACGAATTCAACGGGGACATCTCTGTAACCATAGTTGGAGAACATCATTATTGTAAAGGGCAGGAATCCGGAAGTAGGTCACTTTCGGAGTTTCCAGTTCCAAATCACAAATTAGAATTGGTATGTCGAATCATCGAAAATGGCGCATCTAAGGAAAGCGGTTGAGATAAAAACGATGAAGCTATTTGCTTTGAAGAGATCTATGCGCTTGTTTTCCACCATGCGAGCTAACCCCGGGGATTATATGCCCGCTGGTAGAGGGAAGTTTTTTCAATCTCCTTTCCAGCTCTTTAATCCATACAATTCGGACTTCCTTTTGAAGGCCTACCTGAGAAGATTCATGCCTCAAGATATATTGAATACCGTCACCGAGGACTTGGAACGATTCGGTGACAGAATCGTGGACGAAATAGACGATATCGGTCGCCAATGTGAGCTAAACCCGCCAAAACTGAGGACTTACAGCGCATGGGGCGATAGAGAGGATGCACTGATCACGTGCCAACAGTGGAAATGCATGCACGACATATCGGCAGAAGAAGGACTTGTATCCATCGCATACGATAACGAGGCATACAGGGAGTTCGCCCGATTGTTCAGTTGTGCTAAACTGTTTCTCTTCGCACCGTCTTCAGGGTTGTATAGCTGTCCCCTTGCCATGACAGATGGTGCAGCCAAACTGATCTCAATGCTCCCTGAAGTCACCGCTGAATTGAGAGAAACCAAGGAGCACATACTGTCTCGTGATCCCGAGCATTTTTGGACCTCTGGACAGTGGATGACCGAGCGTGGTGGAGGGTCGGATGTTGCTGGGGGAACTGACACATATGCCGTCAAACAAAAGGACGGGGGCTATCGTCTCTATGGTTACAAGTGGTTCAGTTCTGCAATTGATGCAGATGTTACATTTACACTCGCGAGGGAGGTTTCTGAAGAGGGAGATGTCACACTTGGGACCAATGGTTTATCCTTGTTCTTCCTCAGAGTGAGGGACAGCGACGGACATCTGAACGGCATCGAAATTCACAAACTCAAAGACAAACTTGGCACAAGACAGCTACCCACAGCAGAGCTACTTCTCTGTGGTTCTCGCGCTCTTAGGGTGTCGGATCCTGGGAGAGGAGTGGCCAGCATTAGCCCCATGCTCACCGTCACTCGGATCCACAATGCCATAAGTGCCGTTGGTGTAATGAGACGGATCCTACAGCTGTCCACCGACTACTGCACCAGGCGATCTGTATTTGGTGATCTCCTGTCCTCCCACCCCCTTCACTTGCAGACACTGGCACGTATGGAGGTCGAAGCAAGGGGGTGTCAGCTTTTTGTACTTGAAACATGTAGACTTCTCGGTCTTGTTGACTGTGGAAAAGCTACCGAAGAGGAAGCTCTTCTTCTCCGCCTTCTGACCCCTCTTCTGAAACTGTACACAGGAAAACAGGTGGTCCCTTTTGTGTCTGAGGGTTTGGAGAGTTTTGGTGGTCAGGGGTACATTGAGGAGACCGGCCTACCCGTGATGTTACGAGATGCACAAGTCCTTCCTATCTGGGAAGGCACCACTAATGTTCTCAGCTTGGATGTACTGAGATCCATCCAGAAATCACAGAATCAGTCCCTGGAGGTACTACTAGGAGAGATTGGGAATCGACTGGACACAGTGAAGATGCCGGAATTGGAAAGCAGCGTTTCCATCACAAAGAAAAAGTTGGAAACTTTTACCAATTCGTCATCTGCTATTTTGTCTATAGGCATTGAAGGTATACAAATGGCCGCCAGGGACTTTTCCCTTTCTCTCGCACATCTTTACGTTAGTATGCTTCTACTGGAACATGCCAGCTCTGCAGTTGCCACGGTGACCGATGCAACAGCTGCCAAACGATGGTGTTCAAGACCACTCCCACTGATAACTTCAGATGACTACACCACCAATGTCTCCAAGGAGGACAAAGACCTGTTGAATCTCTGAATGCACGCACACTTGAATTTCCAGCTTGTAGTGAATGCCCTATTCCAAACATCATTTTGTGTATTTTTTGTGCACAAGTGTATAAAGTACATATCATGTTGTAGGGATGTATTCATGTGTATGTTGTCATATGATTATACTACTTCCTCCACACTGTTCAGCGATCAAACTGTCATAATGTTATGTAGGTCCATTGAACTGCAGTGTTGGTAACATGTTCATCCTTGTCTGTATCAGTGAAGTGCTAATGTTTGTTGAATCGGTCGTTATTTTCCAATGCTACACTGTACTCACTTGAAGATGTTGACATTATTAGTTTTACAATATATGGCATTATATTCATTAATTTCATTCTGTGTCTATAAAGTCTTGGTAATTTCAAAACTCTTGAGGACAGTTGGCTTAGAAATTATACAGGATCAATCATGCAATATTAATATTCTAATTAATCATGCACTATTAATAGTCTAATCAATCATGCACTATTAATATTCTGAATGTATGAGAGATTGTTGGCTTATCTGATTGTATATAAAGGCCTGTCCACTAGTGCAACAGGCCTGTCTGGTTGTACAACAGGCATGTCTGGTTGCACAACAGGCATGTCTGGTTGCATAACAGGTCTGTATGGTTGCATAACAGGCTTGTCGGATTGTGTAACAGGCCTGTCTGGTTGTGAGAAATGCAATGCAATGATTTACAAAACTCAGATCAATTTTATCAACACATTATGTATTTGAAGGGCCTCTGCTGTACACATCATAGTGGGACAGTTGTGCCGTCACCTTCACAATATCTCCTCATACACACACCGCTTCAGACATGGGCAACATTCTGATAAAGAAACGGTCAAAGATAGAGTTAACACTGACTTGTAAGGGTGTGGTCACTCACACCTAGTGCATATATGGGTGTGATACCCCACACCTAATGTGTTTGGGCGTGGTCCTTTAGACCCGATGTGTTTGGGTGTGGCTCCTCACAACTGGTGTATATGGACATGGTTCCTCAACCAGGGAGTTTAGACCTGGTCAGGGGTGGTTGAACAGCATGATCTACAATCTAATAATACTCCCAAGCCCATTCAGACTATACACGAGATGTACAAGATATACGTAAATCTGCATTCATGTCTTGACAAACACAATTAGTTCAATGCTGTACATCTACAGGAATCATCAATAGCTAGACACAGCCTAACAGGGGAGGTTTCACACTATGTACTCACTCATACACTTGGCCACGCGAGGGTAACGTCGTTCCACAACAAACTCTACAGGTGGGAGGGTGAGAAGGGCACATAAAACAGAAAGGAAGTACTGGATGATGCATGCAACATGTACAGTACATGTAGTCGTAGATCATTATGAGTAATCAAGCTAGTAGTAGCTGCAAACTGTAAGGTTGGTGCTTTACACAGTGAATAGTACAGCCACAGTATGGTCCAGTGAACATTTTGGTTGCTACAAACAGGTGAGCGGTACATACTGTGAAGTGTGCAGTATACCAAGGGTAGGGGTTATTGTTATAGTCTAATCAAATATACATCAATGTATGAATACATGCACATCTGTGTAACTGAAAACACACTCACTCGCACACTCACACACACACGGACACACGGACACACACACACGCACACACACACACGCACGCACGCACACACACACACACACACACACACGCACACACACACACACACACACACACACACACACACACACACACACACACACACACATACACACACACACACACACACACACACACACACACACACACACACACACACACATACACACACACACACACACACACACACACACACACACACACACACACACACAGTACCTGTAGCTTTGCTTTTTATCCCCAAAATCAAGACTACAGACAAGACTATCAGAACTGTTCCAGTAGCAACAGCAGCAAGGAGGATACTGCTCGGGGACAAGTCCCAACTTTCAGTATCAATCTTCTTCAAGGAACCGGCGTCTTCACGTCCAATGTAGTGAGAGAACATAACCATATGTATTAGTCGAATTGCACATTACATTCACGTAGACCGGTCAATGTGGCTGTAACACTGATAATAAAACTCCAACTCGGGCATAATATTGGATTCAGAAATTACTTCTTGGCGGTTAGGAAGAATAGTTGAATGGGCATTATATTAAGCCAATTTGTACCAGTACGTGTAGTCTATAAAAGCTCCAGTGACTACGAATCTATATATCTGTATGACATCTCACGGGTGCAGTGCCTGCAGGTCAATCATGTCACACTCACCATTTCCGTCCAGTGGAGCACACTGTACGTTCAATACAAGCAACAGAACGGTCAACGCATGTACAAGTGAGGTCATTATCCTTGATAGTTTTGTTACAACCTTTGGAGCATATCATCTATATAATTGGGGCGAGCCTAAGCGAGCCCCTCTCTTGCGAGTCGGCCGCCTGCCCGCCTACGCTTCCGGTGTGGATATATATATATATATAGATATATATATATGTATGTATTCTATATTTAGGCCAACAATTTGGCCAACGTTTTCGACGTCTGGCGCGATCGTACGACCCTCTGAAGGACGGAAACTCTTTTCATGACGTCCGGTACGTCTGGAGAAAGACGTGGATGCCCTTTTCGAGACGATCGAGGCGATTTTTCGAACACGTTGACGTTTCTTTCTCTGGGACGCCGTGCCATTTTGATCGACTGCCAATTCTGGTACTGGCCGAATTGATCACCTTCGAACCGTTCAACAAACACATGAAACATTCTTCTACAACTAGAAAGACGCGGGGACACTCGGGACATCTTCTGAAAGGCAGGAAACGACGGGGGGACCAGGGTCCTTCTTCGGCGAGTCGGGCGTTATATCTTACGTGTTAAAACATCGATCTCTCATTATTTTGACCATACTAAAACTGTTACATGGTTATTTAGACCACATATCAATGCTTTTGAACCTTGTGTGTCTGAATGATTCTCTTGTGGAACAAGGAATCTCGAAATACATGTTAATGTCGTATGGTCTCACACATAGAAACGCAAAGTAACGTTGTCGACACGCATACATCAACTGCCATTGTTCCTGTACTTCAACTTGGGCACATCTGCTGCTAAATGGGACAGACCCTATGTGCACATGCTGACATATGCACCTGAATGGGGCAAGCTGTAGCTGTCTAACACAATGGGATAATATCAATGCATTTTGATGTACACACTAGCTGATCAACATTTGGTATTTCTTCCCATAATACATTTGGAGTAGGGAGTAAGTTAAGGTAGAGTTAGGGTAGGGTTAGGGTTAGGGTAGGGTTAGGGTTTTATATTTACGCATTGATTCATTTTAATGCTGTGTAATCCATCTATATAATAATCATTATCATCGTTCTGTGCTGCAACATGGGATGAACATGCTGTTGCTACTGCAACTACTGCACAGCAGCAGGACACAGCACACTGCATGTACTTAGCCACCCTGTCAAGCACTTATGGATTTACTGGCATTTCCATAATTGCCTGAATACAGCATGCTGCAGACATCAGTCAGTGCCTGTGTGTACGTTTTCAATGCCAGCTACTGCACGTCTATGCTGACCCCTGCTAACAGGGCGAGCTTAGGCGAGCCCCTTCAGACTCTGTCTGAACTAGTTACCGAGCGTTAGCGAGGTAATTGTTTCCGTTCGTTTGGGGAGTCCGATCGAGCAGCCCACGCACATAATTGCGGTGGCCGCCAATATTGTGTGATTTAGGTCATTTTTTGGTTTCTTTGAACGGAAATCGTTCGTCGATCGAAGCGTTCAGCACTAAGTCGTCCCACCGATGGTAATGGGGCACCGTCGCAGCATATATTGAAATGGTAAACTTGGACAAAGGGTGCCTGTGGTTCACACACGATCCGTTAAAAGAGCACTTACTTTTCGATTCCTCCCGTCGACAAATTTCGGACTGCATCACTACCAAGTACCTTAAGACAATTCAAATAACAATTGTCAACTTTTTTGCACAACGATTTTTCGATTTCCTTCGCCGAAGAGCAGGGTTCGCCAATCCGTCGTTCGGGACACCAAATGGTCGGCCATCATGACGTCCATTTTGGAAGACATTTTTAGATGATGTCACTGAACTACGTCATATCATAGATCTTGATATGCAAGATCTATTTGCGAGGTTCTGAACTTTGTTCACAACTAGTACTAGTTGTGAACAAAGTTCAGAACCTCGCGAATAGATCTTGCATATCAAGATCTATGATATGACGTAGTTCAGTGACATCATCTAAAAATGTCTTCCAAAATGGACGTCATGATGGCCGACCATTTGGTGTCCCGAACGACGGATTGGCGAACCCTGCTCTTCGGCGAAGGAAATCGAAAAATCGTTGTGCAAAAAAGTTGACAATTGTTATTCGAATTGTCTTAAGGTACTTGGTAGTGATGCAGTCCGAAATTTGTCGACGGGAGGAATCGAAAAGTAAGTGCTCTTTTAACGGATCGTGTGTGAACCACAGGCAACCTTTGTCTAAGTTTGCCATTTCAACATATGCTGTGACCGTGCCCCATTACCGTCGGTGGGACGACTTAGTGCTGATCGATTCAATCGACGAACGATTTGCGTTCAAAGAAATCAAAAAGTGACCTAAATCACACAATATTGGCGGCCACCGCAATTATGTGCGTGGGCTGCTCGATCGGACTCCCCAAACGAACGGAAACAATTACCTCGCTAACGCTCGGTAATAATATGCATTTCAACGCGTAACCGCAACAATGAATTTATATTGACGAGTACATTGTTATAATTTAATATGCGCGAAAAAGATGGCCGATTTTAGCACGCCGAGAATTAGAAATTGGGCTAGAATTCAGGTGCAACGGCTTTCTCCGAACGTTATATCCTCAGTGAAGGTTCCTTAAACCCAAAAGACATACCCGGACAATAGTGCGAGGGAAGGCTTTCGCGACTGCGCATTTATTACCGAGCGGTTTATACCGCGAGGTTATCTGTTTCCGTCGCATAGGGGAGTCCAGAGTTGGCGCCCACTCATTTGATTAATTTCCGGGTTAAAAATTCTAGATTTTGTCCCATTTGTAATTTCTTTCGCCGAATTGAAAGGTAGTTACGTGGGTCAAAGTCTGATCCTATTACACCAAACTCTCCAAACCAACTACTTACGCATCTCTTTTTGGGCTTCGAGGTTATTACGTTTGGCATACCCGTTATGCCCGAATTCCAGACCAATTTCTAATTCTTGGAATATCAAAATAAGGCATCTTTTTCAAGCAACCCCTAAAAAATAATTTTAGAGTACCCAATCAGCGATAACAATCACTTATTAGTAGCTACCACTAGTCTATACATAATATTATTGTCATGCAATCATTCCTGCATTGTCGTACATATGCTGCCTATATATAGTGCTCCCCATTTGTGTGGTACACGTAGTGATTGTATAATGATGCATACAACATAGTAGTACATGATGGTTATGGGTGGTTTGTATGGCCTTGAGTTGAAAAAAAAAATAAAAAGATCACCCACTCGGGGTCGAACAAACCCATGGTCGGTTTTATAGGAATTTTCCACAGATACTGTGTACTTGGTCATTCCGCGAATGCAGAAGACACTATTCTAGCTGGGAGGTCAGCCGCGAGTCCCAAAGCTCCCCCCTACGGTTCTTTGTAGAGAGTATTGCGACTGACCACCAGGAAGTGAGCTCTTTTTTTTTCAGAGAAAAAAACCGTCCTTTTGAGGATTCGAACCCGCGACCTGGAGCCTAGAGTCGTGTCACCTGACCAACCGGCTACCGTGACCTATCTATTTTATTATTAGTATCTGCGCTATTTATAGTTGCCCTAAGTGTCAATTTGATAAAAAATGATAAAAGTGGAGTCGCAGAAGCCTTCCCCAGCACTCAAAATACTTGGACGTCTACTTTAGGTTTGTAAAAACCTTCGCTGGAGATATAAAGTTCGGCGAAGCCGTTTCGCTTGAATTCTAGCCGAATTTGTAATTCTCGGCCTTTTGAAATCGGCCATCTTGTTTGCCCAATATAGATAGATAGATAATTATTATTATAGTGCAACATGTCAACAATACAGACACTAGGACAAATTGTCCAATGAAGCACTTATAGATAGACAAAAATTATACACATGTAAAAACAACATGATCAGGAACAAAATCTGTCAGTCCACATAGTATAGATCTTCTTCATAATTGTTGGACTTTGACATGCAGCAGTTAGAATCAATACAACTTTAGCTTCATCATTCAAGGTTGGAAAATCAATATAATGCTCCATCATCTTCTTCATGAGGGGGAATCTACTGGTTTGCCACGCACTACAGTGCAGTAGCCAGTGATTTAAGTCTTCAATATCTCCCGACGAACACTCCCTGCAAACACGAAGCTCTCTTGGGATCTGTCTCCATCGCCCAGTCTCAATACGGAAATGAGCTGTTCCCCCCCTCAATTGCATTAGCACACGCCTATAGATCTTTGATTGAACATCGGCACACATGGGACTGATGCTGTCGCCAAGAGAATGGATTGCATGTAAAACACTCAACTTCGGCCGCTCTACCATCTCCTTCCTCCAGGACTCCAAAACCTTTCTCTGCGCAATATCACTTAACATACGCTTTACTTCATGCCAAGACATCCCCTGTAGACTCTGACCACTAACATCAGACCATCCAAAAAGTGTGAGAACATCCTTAAGATTGTTCAGCCATGGACCCCTGGACACGGAAATGGCATCTTTAGCTGCTCTACGGATAATACGGTTCTCAAACATGGGAGACAACAGAATCTTAAACCAGAAAACCACACATCTCAACCGAGCCTCCCACATTAAAGGGAAGCATGACATTTCTGCCAAAAGAGATACCCTAGGATGGTTCCTGCCCACTCCAAAATATGTTCTTAGAGCTCTCAGTTGTAATTGCTCCAAAGAGTCCATTCTTTTAAGTAAGCCCCAAGCTTCTGCACCATACAAAAGAACTGAGTGAACCATCGACTCCATAAGTTTCTTAAATGTGCCACTATATACATCACCAACTGAACGACATTTCTGTAACAAAACATTCAAGGCTAATTTGCCTTTCTCCACCCTCTGCTCCTGCATCAATTTCATTTCCAAATACTCGTCAACCTCACATCCAAGATACTTATATGAGGACACAAAAGGTAAGTGCTGACCTTGAATTGCAAGATCACCAGCACATCTCTTCACTCCTTTACTTCTGAAGTGTACGATTCCTGATTTCATAACATTTATCCGAACGCCCCACTCATTACACCATTTCTCCAAAACCACGAGACCACGTTTCAACTGTATTGCATCTTCACCAAACAAGGAGGTATCATCAGCATACAACAAACCTGGTACTAAGGAGCCTCTACAACTGACACCACAAGCTTCATTCTTCAATTCAACTACCAAACTATTAATGTACAGAGAGAATAACAGGGGAGAAAGAACACAACCCTGTCTTAAACCCGTACCTACTCCAAACTCATCACTGACCACATTAAGCAGCTTCACCTGACACCTACTATCGAAGTACAAAGCCTTTAAAAACCCCAAAAAATGACCTCTAACTCCATTTTGCCATAGACACTTCCATAACTTCTGCCTATCCACCCGGTCATAGGCTTTCTCAAAGTCAATGAACGCAGCCAACATGCCCTCAGGTTTTAGGGCCATCTGTGTTTGAGCCAAAAGAATCAATGATACTATTTGCTCAGGACAACCTCTGCCCTTTCGGAAACCACCCTGCTCATTAGCAAGTAGGCCATTCTCCTCAGCTACCACAGCCAGTCTCTCTTTCAATATAAGGCAGAAGACTTTACACACCACTGATGTAAGGGAAATACCCCGGAAGTTATCTGGCACACATGCTCCAGCTTTATGTGACTTTGGCACAGGAACAATCAAACCTTTCCTCCACATCTTTGGAACCATCCCCGACACCCAGCACTCATTAAACAAAGCTACCCATAAATTCCTCAAGACATTGGCACTCATCATGCGGATAGATACACCATCAGCACCAGGGGAAGCTTCACTATTAACTTGATGTAAGGCCCATTCAACCTCCTCAAGTGTAATCAGACCATTCAGCTGATTGGAGTAATCAAGATTAGATAAGTGACAAGAATCAGGGACATTTGAACATTCTAAGGTCTCATCAGCCTGAGATATTCCCCCATTTAGTAATGACTCAAAATAGTTCTTCCACACTTGTATAGCATCCTCACCAGTAACAGTACAACCATTGCCGTCCACTGCTTCCTTCACATTAACCTTACTTCTATTCTTTTCATTCAGACCAACTTTTCCAACCACATTCCAAAAATGTTTTGAATTATCAAGGTTATTCTCCAACTGGCATCTCAATCCCTCTTCAAAATCTCTCTTAGCTTTAGAAACAGCCTTGGAATACATCCTTCTCTTCTCCAAGTAACTTCTACGCTTTTCCTTCCTCACCTCTTTACTACCTTCATGCAACCAACTAGCCTCAGCTTTCCGCATATCTTTCCGCATCTTAGCAAGAGACTTTGTATACCATTTATTACCCTTAATTGGCTTCGGATTAACCTCTCTTAGGCCACTCATCATCACGCTAACAAGCCTCTCATATACCCCATCAAGACGACATTGATTACCATCAACGTTCTGTAAATCCTGCATAATGCCATTTAAAAGAGACTTGTTATTGAGATAATCATCTGGAACAATGAACCTTTTACTACCACCATTATCCACATTATCCCACTTGTCAGGGGGTTCTGGAATTTGACCAGGGGATATCTCCCACAGCAACAATGAATGATCTGGGATGCGACAAGGCTCACAATCTTTACATATCTCTTCCACACATGAAGACATGGACTTCACCACAAAATTAGTAATACTCATGAGATCTTTCTGGAAAACCAAGCAGTAGTCAACGACTGAGGCCCCCCTAGATGCGATACATGTAAAATCATCTACACCTCTACGCCCATTCACCAAACATAAACCAAGATTACGCATAAACTCCACCAAAAGTTCCCCATGTTCATTCTTTACATTGTCTACCACCTGTCTCCTCTGATCAACATCGCACTCACACAAGGTTCCACACCGAGCATTAAAATCCCCACAAATCACAACCAATCCCATTGAAGCAAATTTCTCAACTTGTTCAGATAAACACAAAAGCCTGTCCAACATATCAACATCTCTACTAGACGATACCGGAGGAATGTAACAGACAGCCACAAACAGAACAGCCCCATTCTTTCTACATTCTAAGCGGATCCATAGCGTATCCTCAACTTCATCATCAACTATTTCCACAATCCAATCTGTGAAAATTTCATTCCTTATCAACAGTCCGACGCCACCAGAACCTCTGTTAGCTTTACTATTCAGTGTATGCCGGTTATGGCCAAACCACTTGTAACCTTCAAATTGTACCACTTCATCCCCTTTCAGCCATGTTTCAGCCAAACCCATTATGTCTGGCCTGAAAAACTTGATGATCTTACTCCTCATATCATTTTCCTCTACTCCTCTTTGTGCTTGCCATCCATCACGATTAGTCCAACCACACACATTCCAAAAGGCAAATTTTAGCGAATTTAGCAGATCAACTGAATCACAATGATTAAAAGATGAAATTGACTCACTATCCGCACTACAAATACTACCCACCCCCAAGTTGGCCCCACACCTTGGCCTGCTTATCGGTCCAGAACCCTCACTATAGCCACGTCCAAAAAAGGGGACTTCTTCTGAACTTTCCAATGCTCATCTAACACCACATTATCCAAGTCTGACAACACACTTTCATCACCCTTCAACCAAAACCACCATCTAGTTCCACGATTATCCTCTCTATCCACTCTAACAACATCCACCTTCTCAGCATTCTCATATTTCTCTCTTAAACGCTCTCTCACCATCTCTTCAGAAACTTTTCTTTTTGTCCCCCACAACTTCCTTGCACCAACATACAGACCCTGGCCATTCTTCCTCACAAAACTTTCTTTTTCGCCATGGTTAGCCTTCAGGGATACACCTTCTCCGCTGCTAACCTTCTTCCCTCCATTTTTGGGACGCTTTAACACTTTGGGATTAGCCTTAACATCACCAGTTTCGGCTACCTTAGGGCTCCCCTTCTTCCTCTTCACCACCTTCCACTTGTTATTTTCACCATCTGTCTTAGTAACTTCGTCATCACTAACTTGCCTCCCATTTTTCACGGCCTCCCTCAACTCCTTTACCTCCCTCTGAAGATCTATCACAACCCTCGTCAGCTCCAACACCTTTGAACTGAGACAAAAATTACAAACAAACTGCTTTCCCTCCAAGAGACCTATACCTTCCTTCATCCTTAGGCATTTCAAGTGGAACCATCCCGAGCAAATCTCGCATTCAACCATTTCACCAAACTCACGTTTGTCACCACAAAAACATTTCACCTCCTCCTCCTGTTCCGCGTCAGCGATACCCTCCAAAATCTCATCATTATTAGCTGTAGAAACTTTATCAGCCTTAGAAGCTAAATCGTGATTCCGATCGGGTAGAGAATTCTTCTTTGATTTCTGTGACTTCTTCGTTGCCGCCATTTTACAATCATCGGCTGTCAAATATAACTGATATAAATTCACTGTTTCAGTTACGTGTAAGAACACATTATGACATTATGTCACCTAAAGACTCGTGACAGATTCTAATGATCAGTGCGTACTGGAGATGGGTGCAGTGGAAACGAAGTTCTTTCAGTTTTTACTAACCGAAGAAGAACGGAAAGATGACAGTAAGAAGGAATCCAAATGGAAATTACCTGGAGAAGAAGAGATCCTTCGGAAATTGCAGTCTTCGGAATCCGATATGTCAGCCCACTTACAGAAGAACTTTAATCCTAATGATAAACACAGACACGCCTCTGATATAGGCAGGTTCGAGCACAAACTTTTCCTGAACGAATGCCTTCGATTTGGCGGTGACAAGAGTTATGTTTATCATCCGTCTGTGTGTCTGTTGGACAAGGTGTGTGTGTGTGTGTGTGTGTGTGTGTGTGTGTGTGTGTGTTCACACGTTTCAATGCTGTGTAGGATGAGAATACACCATTACATCCGGCTGCTCAGTCTGGTCTACTCGGATGTGTTGAAATAAGTGTGTACCTGTACCAACGTACGTATGTATGAATGTATGTATGTAATGTATTGTACAATTTATGTACAGTCGAACCTTATTAATACAAAATCTCTACAGCATAAGATTATTGTTAAGTCCCTACATTTTTAGCTGATGTACACACGCATTATGTGAGTACTGTCAACATGAAATGCTTTTAGCATGGAATTGTGGAATTGTCCATAGAATTTCGCGTTAAGGAGGTTCAACTGTACATTGGTGCGTACGTGGTGTGCTTTGTATGTATGTATATTGTGTATACCTTCTTATGTACGTACGTACGTACATGTACATACGTAAATGTATCAAGAGATTCTGTATGCACCATGCACATGTTCTTATTATCCTCTCTTCTAATGCCAACACCCAGCTTCTCTTGGCTTATGGGTCTCCGTTGTTGATAAAGAACACTTCGGGAAAGACTCCATGTGATTTGGCATCAGATTCTGGTCAATTTGTCATAGTAAAACTACCAGAGCCCAAGATGGTGTTTGTAGTGAGTGAATGTGTAGAGTGCTGTGAGTGACTGTGTGTGAGTGTGTAGAGTGCTGTGTGTGAGTGTGTGTGTATGTAGAGTGTTGTGTGTAGTGTGCTGTGAGTGAGTGTGTGTGTATGTAGAGTGCTGTGAGTGAGTGTGTGTGTATGTAGAGTGCTGTGTGTATAGAGTGCTGTGTGTAGTGTGCTGTGAGTGAGTGTGTAGAGTGTTGTGTGTGAGTGTATAGAGTGCTGTGTGTAGCAGTGCTGAAAATAGCAGTCGGTCATCGGTCATTTTCCGTGCAAATATTCGTTGGTGCGGACATTCCAGGTAACAGTCGGCCATCTTGTCCGAACAAAATGGCTGATCGCCAACACACGTTTTAAGAACCGTCGCTAGTTAACAGCAAAGAGACAATCGAACGAAGTGTAAAACGTTTCATTGGACAGTCTCAGGATGAAGAGAGGCGCTTCTGAAGCGTCTGAGGACGAACCTGCGCGTAAGCGAGCTGTCACTCACGAAAACCTTCAAGAAGTCGCGCACGAACCACTAGGATCGCGAGCATCACACCATATTGCGGCTTGACTGCAACACGATTTCAGACGATGGGAAGAGGATACTTAAAGTGCTCAGTCTGAAGCAAGTTTAAGGTGAGCATCATGGGTTGACGCAATTTCAGCGATCGTTGGTGTAGATTCAGTTCGTACGAGCAACGTGAAGAATCACGCTCAGTCGGATCAGCACACACACGCAATGCTGCTGAAAGAAAGAGCAAGGAAGAGCTGCAGGCTTAGGAGTCGCCTATGGATGAACCCACATGATCATGATGACCCTATTGTGTTGCAGTAACCATTGTTTTATTTTAGGTTTCCTGCATTGCTGTCTTTTATGCTTACTTGACACTATTTTATGATCAGTGATATTAAAGATGTGTCCACAGTTGTCGAAAATAACGTCCGACCATATTATTCAAGCGTCCGACCAAAATTGAGTTTGGTTGGACATATGTCCTAACATAGACAAATGGTTATTTTCAGCACTGGTGTAGTGTGCTGTGAGTGAGTGTGTGTGTATGTAGAGTGCTGTGTGTAGTGTGCTGCACACATGTATACATTGTCATAGCTCTGGGCACTCTGTGTGCGCACGTATATACATACTGAAGAGCGCAGCATACATACATGCATCAGTGTACCAATTGGAGAGTGTGTGTTGAAAGAAATGAGTTTGTGGTGCTTGTACCCTATGTACGTACCCTCTAATGTGCACGGCCATCATGTAAAATCTGTTGTTGTTGTTGTTGTTTACAGATTCCAGTGATGAATTTGTTATTGTCATTCCACCGTGCTTTGATCCGAATGCTCCCCTCACTCCTGCTGGACAGACTCAGCAGAACACTGTCGAGGACAGGACCAACGACAGGAATAACACTATTTGTGGAGAAGACAGCATTGGGGGACTACCAGACTGGGAGGTGCTGTCCTCGCCAGACGGACCACCCCAGCCTATTCCCCAACTAGGACCTAATCCGGACAACACCAGCCCACGTATTTCACCAAATGCCACACCGAAGCAGGCCAGGAGGGATGCCAGCAACTTCAAGTTTCATAGGATGACCCTCGGTGAGGCCACCATCAAGGAGCCTCTCACCATAGCCACAGGTCTGGTCAATACGTTCTCCAACTTTGTCAAGGACATCCACGTCCATCACCGCCCACAGGACTCCCCAGCTGGGGACATCAGGCTTGAACCCGTTGATAACAACCAGAATATTTGTGGACAGAATGACCTCAACACCCCTTTCGCAGGTGGTTCAGACGAGGACTTTCAGGTACGTATGTATGTACATATTTGCTGCTGTGTGTGTTACAGCACTTGTCTGTGTGTGTCTGCCTCACTGTATGTTCTCCAGATGTTATATTCATCCATCTTGTTTGTCCGTAGGATGCCTGTACAGATTTGGTTGACCAAAATATACTTGACTCAGTTGAAGTCGTTCAGCAGGTTGGAGACTCCAACAAATATACTCCAGAGCTCAAACAAGAGTCTACAGTAGAGAACACACAGGAAGGTATCCAATGTGAAGGAGACAGTTGTGATAACACTTCTACCACGCCTGCTTTCAAGCTTCCAAAGAAGTACACTCCTCCACAGGCAAAGTGGGCACCTCCTAAAGAACCCACTAACCTCTTGGATAGGCTGGTGAGCATGGGATTCCCGAATCGCCACCTGAACGAGGAGCTGTTGAAGAAGCACAACAACCACATAAGAGCTGTTGCGAATGAGCTCCTCGACCGCCAGAGTTGAACTTGCTGTGTGTAATTCACCTACCTACCCACAATAATAATGAAATGTTTCATAGTTTAGCACCCACACCCAAACACACACACACACACTGCATATTAAAATTATTATTACGAATATCTCTATTTCAGACGTATGTATGTATTAATTTTGTGAGTGTGTTAAAATGATTTTTATAAATTTATGCTGATGCATACAACTTCATATTATGTGTATTAGTGCATTGTTCAATTATGTTTTGTGCATTGAAAGGTAGTTACATGGGTCAAAGTCTGATCCTATTACACCAAACTCTCCAAACCAAAAAATCCCCCCCCCCCCACACGCACACACACTGGAAATACTTAGGCGTCTCTTTTTGGGCTTCGAGGTTATTACGTTTGGCATAACCGTTATGCCCGAATTCCAGACCAATTTCTAATTCTTGGAATTTCAAAATAAGGCATCTTTTTCAAGCAACCCCTAAAAATTAATTTTAGAGTACCCAATCAGCGATAACAATCACTTATTAGTAGCTACCACTAGTCTATACATAATATTATTGTCAATCATTCCTGCATTGTCGTACATATGCTGCCTATATATAGTGCTCCCCATTTGTGTGGTACACGTAGTGCATGATTGTATAATGATGCATACAACATACAGTACATTGGTTATGGGTGGTTTATGGCCTTGAGTTGGAAAAAAAATAAAAAGGTCACCCACTCGGGGTCGAACAAACCCATGGTTGGCTTTATAGGGACTTTCCACAGATACTGTGTACTTGGTCATTCCGCGAATGCAGAAGACACTATTCTAGCTGGGAGGTCAGCCGCGAGTCCCAAAGCTCCCCCCTACGGTTCTTTGTAGAGAGTATTGCGACTGACCAGCAGGCAGAGAAAAAAAACGTCCTTTTGAGGTTTCGAACCCGCGACCTGGAGCCTAGAATCGTGTCACCTGACCAACCGGCTACCGTTACCTATCTATTTTATTATTAGCATCTGCGCTATTTATAGTTGCCCTAAGTGTAATTAATTAAATTTTTAGGGGCTGGCCCATTTCGAAAAATTGAGACTTAGAAACTGGCCACGGGCTAAAATTCGCTGGCTTCGATGAACGTATTAACTTCAGCGAAGGTTCGAATTCTTCCAAGCCTAAAAGGGACTCCCAAGTAATTCGAGTGCGGGCCGGGCGGCAGCCCCCACGACTGAGTGTTAAACTCGAATTACTTGTTTTATTTTTGATGTTTCAAACGTACGTATCTACGTAGCTAGGTGGGTAAACTTGACAATATCAAACGTTACAGGAGTATGACTCAAGTGGTTTAGAGCATTGAAATTGTTTGATAAAAGTCCTATGTTACAATGTCTACAAAGTTGCTAAAATCACTACAGATAGGTGCATTTGCCAAAAGTCCTATCATATTCGTGGACTAGATCTAAAGAGGTCCAGGTTTGGGCACACAGCATGGACAGCACTCTGAGGATGAGAGAGAGAGAGAGAGAGAGAGGTTAAGGAGCAGTGTGTATTTGAAGCTGGTGTGTTGTTCAGTGCTAGTACACATAGTCAAATACACCCTAAGCCGTTATACATGGTTGAATACATTCTCAATTGTCATGGGTGGTTATGTTTTAGGGTTGTGCCCGCTCGCATCTGTAGTGCGTATAAGGCTGTGGTCATGTATAGCTGTGTACGGTACAAGCTAATATATATATATCCATACAGGTGGTGTACCCATGAACAAAGGGGTGTATACATTTACATAGGATGACGTGGTAATCTGGGTCACATATAAATTTAAATACATTTTTAGGTCGAGTTATGGTTAACTGTACATTTTTCATGTTCAATTGTTCATCTCCTATGTGTGAAGATTTCGTGGATAGAAATTCAAACCAATGGCTAATTGATGAGGTAGCTAAAAGTACAGTGTTCGAAACTACCCCTGTGATCATAATTAGTCCACTCCAAGCAATAGTTATGGCTATTTAATATGTTTTTTTTAAAAGACGATATATAATAAATAAATCAATCAAACAACACGAAAGTATTTCTTAGTAAGTTTCTGTGAATCTGTTCAATCAAGATCAAGAAGGGGGATCTTGCATTCTGCATTTGCTATTGTGATGAGCTCAGGATTTGCTGGATGGTGTCTTGTTGATCTGGAACCTCTCAAACACATTATGGCTGATCTCAATAGGGAGAAATTTAGTCTACATCTTATCCAGTGTATTATGGTACTATATTGCTTCTCTTGCTTTTCGGCCAAGCATGATGCTAATCGTTTGTATACAACATTTGCTGTGGGCCCCATACCTCCTGCAGATGTGAAGACCAGTGGAGAAAATGATCCGTGCTCTACTTCTCTAATTCTTTCTTCGTATTGCCTTCGCTTCTCCATTTCTTGACCTCGGTAGCATTGGCTTATATTGGTGTTTTGGTGGCTTTGTGCAAAAGGGTTGAAAACCCGTACATCAAAAAATGCACGCTGCCTGTCCTTACTCCAAAAGTTCTCTGCTACGATATCCAGTCGTGCTCCGTCTTCTTTGTTGGCTGTCTTATGCTTAAACTGTTCACCTGTCACTGGCTGCAGCCCTGGTTCAATGCCTACACCATGACATACTTCACTCATCAGCTCTGCGGTTATATCTCTGATCTCGTTGTGGCGTATTGATGGATATCCGCCATGAGGACAGCTGAGTGCATGTTCAACTGTAAATCCTTTGCCACATATGCACTTGACAGGCAATAAATGTGGACGCCAGCCATACCGCAGACATATAGCATCTCTGAACGCCCCCTTGTGTAATGCAAACCCGTGTTCAGCAATTGGTAGAGTTGACAACCAGCTAGAAGCACCTTTTTCTGAACATACTATCATGGCTCTTTGCCAATCTTTTGGTAATCTCTCTTTGAGTGTTGCTGCAAGCTCCAGTTCTTCTTTCCTCTTCACATTGCGAATTTCACTTTTGGTTTTCAGTTGTTCTGAAATCACTCCAGCTTCATATTCGTTTGCTTGCTATTTAATATGTACCAATATCACATAGTTACCAACTGAGACAGACAAACTGGGTGAGGGCCATTGCTAGTCTTGTGTAAAATTTGAATCCAAAGAGGCAGGCAGGCAGGGTCTAAGCTATGCCAGGCTGGCTACAACCGCACATCCAACAACAAACAGAGGAAAAGTTGATAACCGAATAATTGCTATGTGATTGACACTTACTGGCACACTTCATCAAGCAAGCAGCTTCTGTGGATGAACGAGAGAGAGAGAGAATAGGGAGGATAGCCACTATTACACTTCATGTATATACGTATATTAGCCTTTCAAGAGAAAGAAGCAGTAGTTGCATTGAATATCAAACACCATTAAAGCATTGTTGAATGTCCTATTAAAGGAAGTACGCATTGTAACAGGGGCATTCAATACTGCTTCAATAGTGTTTGATCATGAACAAAACTGACATTCACCTCCTGTATTGTAAGGATATTAACAAAGGGCACATACACACGCACACACACACACACGCGCACACACACACACACACACACACACACACACACACACACACACGTACACACACACACGCACACACACACACACACACACACACACACACACACACACACACACACACACACTCTTATAGAAGTTCAAACTGTGTAATGTAATTTAACACTGCTGCCCATTATTACCTAGTTGACAAAGAATTTCTTCAACCTTTCCCCCCACACAATGGATTTGGTGCAACATATCTCAAGCATCTTATTAGGCAAGCCCATATGAAGTAGCCTAGCAACCTTTAGTATGTGCACATGTATGAATGTGATCGCCTCGCTTGGTTCTTGTTTCTGTTATGGGTTATAGTTCTTGTGGTATGGTGTGATGTTACATACATCTTGTGTTCCTCACATTCATACACAAACTGCATATGTACACTTAGTATATGGGAAGTACATGCACACACACAGATACGTGCATGCCACACACACACACACACACACACACACACACACACACACACACACACACACACACACACACACACACACACACACACTCACACACACACACACTCACACACACACACACACACACACACACACATACACACACACACACACACACACACACACACACACACACACACACACACACACACACACACACACACACACACACACACACACACACACACACACGCACCACCACCACCACCACCACCAAATCACATACACCAGTTACTCACTTTTTCCTCCACTTGTGATTCCAAGTACCAAGGCTACGGACAGGACCATCAAAGCGATCCCAGCAACAACAGATGCGAGTATACCTGCACTGAATGGCATCGAACCAGCCGACATACCGCCGCGTTCTCCATCTTGCGTTACGCCGTCTTCAACACAAACAGACACACGCACTGATTCAGTAAGAGTATGTGTACGTGTGTGTGTTCGTGTATATATTTCATTGGCCATGTATATCGTGGGTGTTTGTTAAAGATGACTTCGTTATCTTGCTTCGACGTTCACTTACCACTGCTAATCGGGGCCGAGTAAACGGTGGTTGTCAGGACCAACGTCATGAACAGGGTGGAATAGACTACCGCTGAAGACTTCATCCTCGAACAGTAGTTAAGGGATAGGGACTATCACGTTTAAGGCTGCACTGTAGCTAGTAGAACTGTTACGAATTTTCCTGAGTCGTTGTTCTTCGCTCAAAACAGTGGAATGCTTCCGGACTGGTTCCGTTTGTCGTTATAAACGACGTCGACCGGAAACGATTCTGAACCATTCAACGCCGGGTGTGTGACCATTTTCGGCGGTAATAATGCAAATATGTACGAGACCCAATAATGACCAACATTGCTAGCAGGCCTAGACATACACGTCGTCCATAACAAATAATAAAGAATAATTACAGTAAAAATGATGCATCGAGTTTGCCAATGGAGATATTTTTGTCCCTGCCTTGCCAGGTACAGTGAGACCTCACTTATCCGCACCTCAGATAACCGGTTCCCTCACCATCCGCATAATTTCCTGTTGAAACGAATCTGCACAATACATTTTTACCTCGGTTAACCGGAAACCTCGCTATCCGCATCCGGTCACACTCTTTGTATACTGTTGTATACCTATCTGTATAATTTGCCCTCGGATATCCGCAAAAATTAAGTCGAGTCCATCGTTGTGTAGACTTTTTGTTCTTTTCAAGTTCTATTTGCCTGAAATGGCCTTTAGCTTACCCTCTAAACGACTAAGAAACGCCCTGAACCCAACCATACTGAACTTCCAAAATGGCCGACTGTAGCGGACTATGTGAATATTTCGGTCTGAAACTTTCAAACGGATCGATTTAACAGCTTCAAACTGACGTCGAAAGTAGATTAAAGCTTATTAAAGGTTATTTTAAAGCTTTGGTCGATTCTACACTGACTGATTTGACGAGCGTCGCATGAATAACAAAACTAGCGGAATTAACACTATTTATATTTCAACTACCCCTACATTTCCATATAAATTTGCCTGTTTTATAAATATACATGTATATGGAATCGACTTGTTCATAAATTTACAGAGGCTTTCAGGTCTTATGTTGCAAATAGCTACAAACACAAGCATGAAGAAGCAAATCTGCTTTTATGTACAAGCAAGCGCATCCCAATATATACGCCCATTATAAATGCATGCAATGCCGCACCCTCACTTATCCAGTTCCCTCACTTTATCCGCAAATCTGCCTGAAACGGATGTGTGCGGATAAGTGAGGTCTGACTGTATAGCACAAATTATAATATTATGTCAGTTGCTTTCACCCCTGTGTCCAAGGCTCTGGTTTGGTCTTATTTTGTAACACATCGTTGTTCCTTGATTTGAATAATGATTGGTGTCTCTCTCTCTCTTATACCATAGATACCCAAACACAGAGTATCTATGCTTATACGGCTGTAATACATACATATGGCTTCTCTGCTCACCTCTGTAGGCCCTTATAAGGTACCATTCAGTTTGCTGTGTATGCATCCATCTGGTGTGGTGTTTGGTATGGTCATTGGTGACACTTCACTGTACCAAATGCCTCCACAGGGATTCACGAGGAATGTAGACTGCTTTGATGTTGGATGCATGTGATCAATTCACAGCTATAGGGGCTGTGGTGACACTCCACTGTAGGAGAACCACCTTAGCAACCAGTTTAGTGTGGAAGAATTCCTTAACAACCAGTAAAGTGTGGAAAAACTTACCTTAGCAACCTGTAATGTGGATAAATTACCTTAGCAACCAGTAATGTGTGGAAAAATTACCTTAGCAACCAGTTCTGTACGTGTGAGAAAACTACATCACGCTTAGCAACTGGTTCAGTGGGGGAGAATTTCCTTTGAAACCAGCTTATTGTTGAAGAGAAATATTAGAAACCAGTTCAGTACGTGGCAAGAGCAACCTCGGCAACCAGTCCTGGTCTGAGTTATGACATACAAATCCTAGACAGACTGAATAATTTCGAGCAGTAATGACAACAACAAAATCAAGTGTCAACATAAAATGCATGGTGCATCCCATCTACACAGGTGTTGAGGGTAGCAATAATAAAATAAATAGATAAAATGTTCAAGTTCCTGACATTCTCTGAATCATGTAGAGGTGGTGTTGGTTTCAGGTCCCGCTGTGTGGTACTCGTGGAGGCGGAATAGGGCGTCTTGTAATCCAATGACGGTGCTGGAGAAAGGAGTGGGGACATGTGTAAGGGTGTGCATATATACTGACATCATCATGTACAAGATATGTACATACTCGTACATATGTACAGTAAGGGTAATATGTACTGGTGTCATACATGTACAAGATACGTACATACTCATACATATGTATTATCGTCAAACGCATATGTACAAGATATGTACTGTAAAGGTGTGCATATCTACATGTGTCATACATTTACAAGATACGTACATATTCATACATACGTACGTATGTACAATATGGTTGTGAAAATGTATTTGGCTCATATACGTATGCACGCACATACAAAGATACATATGTACACACACTTGTACAGGCAAACACTACATGCTGCATATACATACACTACATGCATCACAGACCATGCCAACAAACACACAGTGTATTCACCCAACAACTCCGAACAATACTAGAATAATGTCCACCAGTTTTTCATACCATTTCATGTCTCTACACAATGAAATAATTTATGATAATCACAATCGTGTGTACGTATATACGTGTCAACAGTTGTAAGAGTTTAGACATGCACGCATCACACAATATGTACATACGTATGCACATACACAGAGAGATACACACACACGCGCACGCACGCACACACACACACACACACACACACACACACACACACAAACACACACACACACACACACACACACACAACACATAACACACACACACACACACACACACACACACACACACACACACACACACACACACACACACACACAACACA
>OZ026549.1:972632-977632 GCA_964020155.1 Chondrilla cf. caribensis
GGTTCCACATCCTTTTGAAGAGATGTGCAGAAGTATCCTCCAAGGCAAGGAAGATAAGAGAGAAGACAAGGAAGCATCAAGTGATGAAGAGGACAATTTCTTTGGTAATCTTGTTTGTAAGAGGAGTGACAGGAGTGGGGAATACGAAGAAGACAAGGCAATGAATAACAGCAAAAATGATACGGACAGCAAGGGAGGTTTGGAGCAAGATGATGAAGGTAGTGGCATGCAGGGGACAAAGCCAACCAGAGACGAGTATCTATTGCCTATCAACTACGTGAAGTGCATTGATGGCGATCACTGTTATGATCACAGTGTGGATAGTCAGCTGGGCGATTGTGATCGTGGTGAAGGTGCTGATGGTTCAACGGTTGATCAGAAACCCCCGACTGATGAGGAGATTGAAGAGACGATGAGAGATGTGAGGAGGATCAGACTGGGGTTGGATAAGCCGAGAGTCCTCGACCTGGGGTTTTCCAGACTCAGACATGTGACTGATGTATCCGCAGAGTACATGTGTGGCCCAACCCCACCTAACGTGAGAAGACTACTTGATCTGACTGGGAAGACTAAGAAAGAGGTCGGGGAAGCACTTGGGTTGTCCGACAGAGAATGGGATGAGATCCAAGAGGGGAGAAACGATTCTTTCAACCTCTGGACACCAGTGATGGCTCGGGTTGCAATGTGGACCTCACGCCCACTTGTTCGGTTACTGAGGAGGGAGGATCCAGCGGAGAGATTAGGGTGGGGCACCCAGGGGGCGGACAGGGTGTGGCGAATCTCCACCCTCCCCACCATTGGTGAGACTAGTAGACGGGGACTGGAGATATGCCAGAAGCTGGAGACTAGCAAGAGAGTCCTCCAGAAGGGATGGTACCAGTGGGAGGATCGGAGCCTCACAGAAGAGGAGACAGAGGCTTTCTTTGCAGGAGAATCAGAGATAGCAGAAAGGATGGGGAGAATTCTCCTACAGCTATCGGATGCCACAGACAGTAAGCTTCTCTTTAGAATGTTCATGGAATTCTAGCTGGAAGACTCAACACTTGGACAAGATTGATCAGTTTACAAACTAAACTTAATATTGATTATGACTTCAGGCCCTTGGGCTCCCAATCATTATAGCAAGTGGCATACACTTGGACATACATCCATATTATGTATGTACATTCAAGTAATTTAATAGAAGTTAGTTTACATGCTGGATATTTGATATGATTGAGATTAATTTGCACAATTGACACGCCCCCCCATTTGGTTCACAACAGTAACACTCCAGATGGTAGAACGTTCCATCAACTTAGCCTTCCTAAGACCATCTTACAAAAATACTCCTAATTGCATCATAAAGGTGTTTGATAACTGATACATCCAATCAAAATTCACCAAGTTACGTAAATGCATTATCAGTACAGTAAGGGGTACACCACAGTACAGTAAGGTGTACACCACAGTACAGTAAGGGGTACACCACAGTACAGTAAGGGGTACACCACAGTACAGTAAGGGGTTCAGTACGTACCAACTTGGGATATAATGATGGCTGCTTCAACAAGGTAACGTCCAAACTTGCCAATTGCTAGAAATCCTACCTCTCCATAGTCGATGGACGATTCGGGCTGGAAGGCAACAATATGTCAGATTAACAAGTAGTGGGTATGTGATTTTCACACAGTAATGGGAGGAGGTAGAGGGATGTTGTCAGATTGTAAAGGTGTCACTGAAAGTACATATTATGAGAATAACAATACCAGTACTGTTTGGAAGGCCATGAAATGACTTCAGATCTATGTACATACAGTGAATTCTCGTTAATTTGCCACCACGTTATCCACCAAACCTTCATTCCACCACAATCTTTATGTACAAATATGTACAATGTACAAGTACCAATGAATATTTATTTAATCCGCCAAACTCGTTAATCCACCAATTTTTGGAGAAAGAATTGTGACAGATCAACAAAAACACACTGTATCAGCACTTTTGGCAAACTTCACTTTTGGTACCTCAGAGCTCTGTACTGCATTGAGGTCTACGCAGGAACATTCCACCTCGTGCAGTAAATTCTCGTTAATCTGCCTCAATTCATTTTCAAAACATATGGCGGATTAACGAGTTTGGTGGATCAACTGGATATTCATTAGTACATACTTGTACATCATATCGTACTAATGAATATGTACTACAAAAATATGTGTACACTGTATATACGTTTATCCCACATAGGAGTACGGTACATGTTGCAAGTTAGTACAGACATCCGAAATTTGCTGTGGACAGTCGCCAATGCATCTTGCAGCTAGTCACATGGTGATCCGCAGATTACAATAACATAGGCTGCAGATATACGTATGTATGTACGTATATAAGTTAGTCAATCCATAGGCCCACCAATAAATTGTGTTGTTCACCAACACTGAAATTACAATCCCCGCCACTCACTAGTGTGACCCTGCCATTGGTTCCACTTTCTCCCTGATTGAGGCTGTGTAGATTAGACTGCAAAATCTTCTCCTTGCTCTTCAGTAGGAGCAGCATTGCCTTGATACTATGTGCATGGATACATACAAGACAAACAAGGACACATGAAGCTAAGTACGTATATATATATATGCATACATACATACGTATATACATGTACACACACATTCGCACATGCACACACACACACACACACACACACACACACACACACACACACACACACACACACACACACACATATGCCCAATTCACTCTGAGGTGATCAACTTTCCACATTGAAATACGATTTCACCTCAGCTTTAGTGCACCCAGTACAGCTGTGAACCAATCAAGCATTCAAAGATAATTTCATTACACTCCAGTTCACTGGACTACAGCCTTGGTGACATCACAGATAAGCCTTTGAATTGGTTTCAGTGAGCACATACAAAGTACGTCACATAAGGCAAGTGTATAATCTATGCACAGATGTGCACATACACACACACATACACACACACAAACACACACACACACACACACACACACACACACACACACACACACACACACACACCTGAGAGCTCCAACAACAACCATTATAAGAACTCCCTCAATAATTCCAGCCTGCAACAAGAGTAGAGGAAAATAATGACGCAGTAAGAACACCCTTCACTCACGCCTAGCCCCTCCCCAGTGACCAGCCAAATCCCTGTAGTCTCACCACGGCGTCGACAAAATGTGGTTCTTGGCAGCGGTAACCTCTAATTCACTGGGCCCAAGTCCACTACACAGTACATCACACGCACACTCAGTACTCCATTCAAAGGCACCGGACACGAGTCCCACGATAGACCAGACCCCCTAACACAGACAAATTTGAACTGAACAGATTGGATATCGACTAGATTTAGATTCCTACACCGCTCCAGTATTCCCACACACACCCTACGAGGCGGGCTAGAGTCTGGTAGGCAGCTGTTCAGTATCTGTGGTGAACCGTAATGCCATCTTTTGGCCAGCCTATATGAGTCCGGCCGGACAGTTCAAGTTTCAGTCCAGACTCACTTCTTTGAAAGCGAAGGGGAGTCCCAAGACGCCTGATCCAATGAACGATATGAATATGTTGGCGAAGACATTCACTGTACTGGACGTCCCTTCGGAATCGCCGTGCATAATGGCCCTTTGTGTCCGCGAGTACTGATAGAAACAACTGAACACAGGCTGAGTTTCGATCTGCGTTTCATTTGCGTTACATCATATGCGACGAAATTAAATATAGTCTAGCTAGCTAGCCCGTCCCTACACACGCGCCCTACAGGCGTTGAGAGCGGGAGTCTTCCGCACTTTTCGCCCATAGGGCGTGTGCGGGACGGGCTAGCTAGCTAGACTAAATGAAATATTGTAACGCGAAAAATAACTCGTCGGCCATCGAAGTTCTGCGTCGTTTTGCGCCCTTTGGGACTTGAGCAACCTGTCTTTCGTCATACGCCATCATGTTACATGTATGTAGCACCTTCTCTCAAATCTGCCAAAGTTACCAAAACGTTCCATTTTGTGAATGCATTGTGGCAGTTTATAATTAATCAATCGATCAATAACTATTTAAGTGCACCACACCCAAAGGTGCTAGGACATACCAATGGTCCTATGTAGCACTGTAACATTAGTACACATATAGCATCAGAACTAACTATGGAGAATCTAGTACACTAGTCTAGTCCATCACAATTAATGACAAAATAATGAGTTACACACCAAATTTGGCACACCACATTACACTAAGATGGGTTAAATTATTATTACTCTTTGAACAGGCCTGTGATAATATGAAAGCTAATTAATGAGAATTCAGTGAAAATCAAAATGAATTAATCAATCAAAAAGTGAATCGATTCTGTTGAATGATTTGTGCTAAATGTAAGAAAACAGTTATGACTTGTCGTTGTGTTTCTTCTTGGATTGCGAAGTGTCTGATGATTGTTGATGGACTCTGAACACAGTAGGAGCAAACAGTGCCAATGCTGCTACTACTATTACTACCATCCCTTTCTTTGCTGTTGTCATGTACTTTCCATCTTCCAGACCAACTCTTTCGAGGAACTTATTGCAAAAGTTCTGACAATTATTACCCATTAGCCGGTATTCACCCATCTCGACCAGTATCTCCATGGCAATATCGGCCAGTTGGCGCAGCGTTTCCGTCACCGATCCTTTAAACTCCAGGTCATTCACGTCGCCTTGATAGACGAGCGATTGGGCAACGATTTGCGAATAGTTATCATTTTTACTTAGCTCCAGCGTCACATAGCCCAATTTGTACTGTTTCGCCTTCAGGACAATCTTGTGGTGAAAGTAGTCGGTTAAGGTAGAGCGTTTCTTCTATAAACGCCCCGTAGTTTGTTTTCTTCAACTTGTCCTCAAAGGTCTTATTAGGATCCACGGCACTGGCACTAGGTCCGAACAGGCTAGCCATGAACCTTACATATCAAGAATTAGAGGTATCCCTGGTTGGAGGAATGCTGTCCTGATATGAA
>OZ026549.1:982632-997632 GCA_964020155.1 Chondrilla cf. caribensis
CGCCATAACCACTGAGCCATGAAACCACCACAGCAAGCAGTCCTCCCAATTCTCCTTTTAAAATATACCAGTGGTACTGCCAAGCTGCAGTGTCACATCGGTCGAACCACATAACTGCGTGGATTACACACACACACACACACACACACACACACACACACACACACACACACACACACACACACACACATGCACGAACACACACACACACACACACACACACACACACACACACACATGCACGAACACACACACACACACACACACACACACACACACACACACACACACACATGCACGAACACACACACACACACACACACACACACACACACACACACACACACACACATGCACGAACACACACACACACACACACACACACACACACACACACACACACACACACACACACACACACGAACACACACACACACACACACACACACACACACACATGCACGAACACACACACACACACACACACACACACACACACACACACACACACACACACACACACACGAACACACACACACACACACACACACACACACACACATGCACGAACACACACACACACACACACACACACACACACACACACACACATGCACGAACACACACACACACACACACACACACACACACACACACACACACACACACACACACACGAACACACACACACACACACACACACACACACACACACACACATGCACGAACACACACACACACACACACACACACACACACACACACACACACACACACACACAGACACACACACACACACACACACATTCTTTTATGTATACGTATATAGTAATTACTTACTATTTTGTTGATGCTGAACCTTGTCAGGAGATCACAATCGATAAACATCCTCACTGATGCCATCACTGTCTCTTCATCAGAGAGATGGCGATCATCAAAATCAAAGAATTCTAGATTGTAGCTGACTGCCAAAGGAATGCTTGTATCCTGCACGTATGTGTCATAGGAGGAGGGAGGTGTGTATGTGTGTGTGTGTGTGTGTGCGTGTGCATGTGTGTGTGTGTGTGTGTGTGTGTGTGTGTGTGTGTGTGTGTGTGTGTGTGTGTGTGTGTGCGTGTGCATGTGTGCATGCATGCGTGTGTGGTGTATTAGTGTGCAATTTACGTATAGTATACTTGGACATAAGTATGAACAGAACATAAGTGAGTATTCTTATCCATGCTTACATGCACATGGTTGTGCATGTACTTCTGTTGAAGGTGCTTGTGAGTGTAACTAAGTACCTACGTATGTACATACTATTCAAATGTGTATCATGTTTCAAACTTACACATAACTTGGTAGCATCTTCTTCTGAAGCAGAAGCATGGTAGGAGAGAACGTCCAGAACAACTTTCTGCTTGGCCATTGCTCTGAATATCCTCTCGTACATGACAACATTGTGAATCCCAAGTCCACAGAAGGCAGCAAACATCTGAACATTGTGAGACAGAATTGATCTGAAGTTATAAGCTTGTTCACCATTAATAGCCCACACACATACGTAGCTCTATACACACTGTACGTACGTACGTACTGTACATGTGATAGGTTGTGTGTGCGAACATATGATTGGATTTGCATTATTCCCTTTTAAAAAAATGTTAGAAAATGCACTATTGTTGTGTATACATGGTACGTAACAGAAGCGTATAATAAGTACATGGACACACATGGAACACATGCATGCACCCCCCATGCACACACAAATGCACAAAACACACACACACACACACACACACACACGTACTTCAAGAGACTCTTGATCAGCCATTGTGAATGGAATACCCTTTTCTTTATTAGCCATTTGAGCCACTCCTTACAATGATAGTACACAAACATGAAGGTAAACAAGTACACACACAATCCTACATACATATGTACGTGTACCAGGACACATGGGAGTTTTCGATAAATTACAAAAGTGCCAACAGGAGTACATTCGCGATGTACTGGGGCACATTGTGATGTACTCCAGTTTTTATAAGTGGTACTAGGCAATCTAACAAGGCTCGAATAGTTACCTAACGACCGTGGAAGCTCGCCGAACCCACGAGCCTCAGAATATTTACCGAACGAATGACAAACGCGTATGTACTTGTATACTCAAAACAACTCACCAATGACCTCCTCGTCATTGCTGTAAATGGGTATACAGAGGACATTTCTTACACCTTCATCCAGCTACACAATGGTATGAGGATATCGTATGCACATGTCATGTGATGTACAGGTACCATGGCAACAGACTGCTAGTACTGGACATGAAGCATATATTTTTCACTGTGAACTAGTTTTCATGGAATGTTTTTTTCTGAAATTGACCACAGTTACAGCATTGTGATACCAACACACACACACACACACACACACACACACACACACACACACACACACACACATGTACACACACACACACACACACACACACACACACACACACACACACACACACACACATGCACACACAAACACACACTCAAATACACACACACACACACACACACACACACACACACACAAACACACACACACACATACGTATGTACACACACAAAACACATACATGCATGCACACACACACTCAAACACACACACACACACACACACACACACACACACACACACACACACACACACACACACACAAACACACACATGAATGGGAGGAATCAATGATATAGTTTCATTCCACCAATGACTAGGATTCAGAATTGGAATCCTTTTTGATTTGTGCGAATGCATACGCATGTATTCATGCACAGTGAATTCGCGCTAATTTGTCACAAAGATTGGATGTAAATTTGGCAGATTAACAAGTCTGTCAGGACTGTCCAAATCATCATAATGTACGTACGTACACAAATTTATTATTAGGCAGAAATGCTGACAAATGAAGTACACAGTGGTAGATACGTGAGAATTCACTGTAGCATGTGTGAACACGATGTGAATATACATGAGATTGTGTAGACTACTTGCTATGCAAGCACACACCTCGACTGGGGTGTCCCTTTGGCCTGAGATATTCAATGACTGAGGGAGAAAAGTGGACATGTACATACGTAGATACACGTCAATGTAGTATCCAATGCAATAATGTACATACGTATGTATGTATGTATGTATTGTATGTACATATGTATGTATGTATGTATGTATGTAGATGGCCTGTAGCACTTGTATGTACATATGTATGTATGTATGTATGTAGATGGTCTGTAGCACTTGTATGTACATATATATATATATATGTATATATGTACATACGTACAAGTGATTAGAAACCCCCGAACACAAGGATTCACATTATAAGGATAGAGATGAGGAAAGAAAGGTCACATCAATTATCCTCTATTTTCAACATTAATATGCCTTGAAGGCTTGTGAAGGAGGAATATATATACATATACACATATGTATATATGTGAATGTACACATACGTATATATATGTATATACGTATGTGTACATTTGTAGGCATGTATGTATGTACATATACGTACGTCAACAATTGTATGCATGTGTTTATGTATACTTTTTCCGAGTGATATCAATCTGATCGATATGGTACACTTCAATGTCTGCCATTTTTATCCACGTTAGACAACCATGGCATAGTCAAAAGTCGAGCAAGTGTTGTGGAGACTGGATGTACACGGGTTAGTACAATGTATTGGAACACAGTATGTGTTTGTGCGTGGTATTATTGTGTGCATGTACACATACGTAATACATATGTGTTATATGCGTAAGTAGTATGATAATACACTGGTACACAATATTAACTCGTGTGGTGCATGTATACAATACGGACTCACTTCTCCAGTCTCCACTACTGCAAGTGTCAGATCTGAGTTGGGAGGTTTCGTCTCATTGAGTTTCCTGTGTACAGATGAAGGTAATACTAGCACCTTAAAGCACACCTACGTATATGTACGTACTTAAGCATCCACCAATGCACTGTACATATGTAGCACACAGTACAGTATGCAGGAACATGTGAGGTCCATCCATCACACATACACACACATACACACACACACACACACACACACATCACACACACACACACACACACACATCACACACACACACACACACACACACACACACACACACACACACACACACACACACAGGGAGAGAGAGACATACTGTATATACTTAGCTTCAGACTGGCTGTCCTTCAAGGTTGCACACTTCCCGTAAATTCGACCGAAGGACACTTTCTATAGGTGTTAGACAGCACACACAGGTCATACACGAACCAACAGACTATGGAGTCAAGGATTGTTGTAACGTGCTTACCTCCTTATTTTCCAAATCCAGCAACATGACATAGCATTTTTCACAGGGTACAAGCTCCTGGGTCTCCATCATTATCCTCTCCACCATTCTATCAAGGGAGGTCTGCTCTTCAAACAGTCCATGAGCAAGTTGAAGGAGGACCTATGTACGTATATGTATTCACAATCATGAGACATACGTAGGTATATTTGGTGAGTACGCACACACACATGCACGCACACACACATGCACGCACGCACACACATCCGCCACACAAGGACACAGATTCGACAGTTATGCTCTACACTCAAACATACGTATGTACATACATATATACAGTACCTGATTTCGCCTATACTCCCAAATAGATCTCTGATAGAGTTTAGCATTTGTCAAGCCAATTCCACAAAAAGTTAGGTAATTTGAGAAAACCTGCAGGGGGAGGGGTACATTCAATGGAAATATTATTGATCAGAAATGCAACTGGGATGAAATCAAGGCCAGGGGGAAGAGTATCAATTCCACAAGTTACCTGAACTTAAAATTCCTCACAATCTTCTACCTATGTATGTACATATGTACTCATGTACGTATATACAATGTACGTACGTACATCCATCCATACTTACTTATATATACATAATATGTTAGTACATATTGTACACATACGTAGATACATACATACTCCATCATGCATATACATTCATCCATCAATCGACATCCATATATACATCCATCTATACATGTATCCTGGTTGAAGGAAACATCAAAGGAACCGACTTAAGTACATTTCCCTTGTACTAGCTCAGAACGGATGAAGTTGATACACTTTTCGACAAATCCTGATTAAGTTGATACACTCTTCGACAAATCCTGATTAATTTGATACACTCTTTGACAAAATGTAATTAGTTCTGAGTTGCCAGGATACATAATAGATAAATCCCTCCTTGGGTTGGTACATGGGAAATTGTACTCATTGCAAAGACTAATTGACCTTGGGCTGCGCCCTCGGTCAATCAGTCTTTGCAATGAGTACATTTCCCATGTACCAACCCAAGGAGGGATTTATCTACTACATACATACTCCATCGACATCCATATATACGTACATCCATATATTACACATACACGCACGTATATAATGTACATCCATACATCCATACGTACGTATGTACGTTATAGCCCTCCACACAAACCTCCTCATCGTCCTTGGTGAACACAGCTTGTCCATTGCTTTTGTTCATGACTTGGGCCACTCCAATCACCTTGCATTGGTACAAAGGTAGATAGGAGAGGGGGGATGAGAAGAGGGAACGCTGGCTTGCATGACACACCAGAAAGTTGCAAAAGACATATATACAATGACAACAATGCCACAAATGTGCAATATCAGCATCTTAAATAAGAAACCCCGAACACAAGGATTCACATTATAAGGATAGAGATGAGGAAAGAAAGGTCACATCAATTATCCTCTATTTTCAACATTAATGTGTCTTGGAGGCTTGTGAAGGAGGAATATCATTTATTGACCATTGATATAAAAATACGCATACCGACAAACTGTATGTGAATATTTGTATGTGATTCGATGTACACGTGTTTGGTCAAGAACAGTAGCATATTCCTATACGGTGGGAACTAATGAATGGTCCAACATACTTCTCCGAGATGATTCTTGATTGGCATACAGAGGATGCTTCTCGTTCGGTAACCTGTCTTTTTGTCCACAGCTTGATTGAACCTGGAATCCTGCACCAGATGTGAATGGACACCAACGAGTGACACGTGGTCAACTGAATGACACAGTGCATACTTTACACTACACTTGAAACTTGATGAAATATTAACTGTAATGGACTAATAGAAGGCAGTCTAGTATAGGTATTTATGTATGTGTGTGCGTGTGTGTGTGTTGTGTGTGTGTGTGTGTGTGTGTGTGTGTGTGTGTGTGTGTGTGTACATGGGTAGGTCTTTCTGTGTGTGTGTGTGTGTGTGTGTGTGTGTGTGTGTGTGTGTGTGCGTGTGTACATGGGGAGGTCTTTCTGTGTGTGTACATGCATGCATGTTAGTACACATCTGTGATTGATTACATTAGCATACATTTTTTAGCAAGTGTTAAACACAAGAGCAAGAGAGATGCATGTAGGTACATCCACACATGACGAAATATCCTCACGGCATATGCGTCTTCAATATTAATGTGTTTTCCTTCCTTGGCAGCATGACCAATGATACCGACACCAAAGGGAATCTTTATTGCTTCTTCTTCGCTGTGGACTGATTCCTCAACGGTTGAGTTCTCTGTCACATCAAAGAGACGGGACACAAGAAGAGTGTTCTTATCGTCTCCCTCCACCAAGAACAGAGATGAACGGTCGGCGTAAGTGATGACATTAACATTAGTGAGGATCTTATGACTCAGACTGTCCACATCCAAGTCGTAGGCAATATCCCTCACTAGCTCCATCAACATTTCGTATTTGGGCAACTTTCTCAATTCAGCTGCGGACTTTTTCCTAGAAATTCCCTCTCTCGCGGCGGGGTGTACCTGGAGGCGGCTGTCGCTGATAATGCGGAGACACCCCGTTCTCCGCCCTCCTTTCAGCGTGTTGGTTAGAATCGGACCCGAGCCGTCTAAAATGGGAGCGTCTAAAACGCCAGAACGAACGGGAGTTATGCCAACTGATGGAGGCAACAAGACCCCCGGGGGACGTGGTCCGCTTAGATACTTTGTGAGCGCTTCGGGGTGTGACTTTAGCCAGGAAAAAACAGACTCTTCATTCAAATCAGTCATGTTTGGCCACAGTTAATCGATGTACCCTACGTTTTCGAACTGAAGGGCATTCAAGCTCTCTTCCCTTATCGTCTACAAGGAGAATAGGTGTAATAGCGGGAGTGAATGAAGTGACGATTACAACACCTTTTCGATTGCTTCTTCGTCAATTACCCGTAACACCGTATATTCCACTGGCTTTTAACGCGAAATATTGTAAATAGTCCGCTGTTGGACTTGCTACGTCTGAATCACAATAAACAGCTGCATTTCTTCTGAAGACAATCGCCGGGATGTAACGTGAACCTAACGGGAAATATAAAACGCATTCTGTGCATTTTGTATACATTGCCTTCAATCAAAGATGAATTTGAAGGAGAGACTTTTTCTCCTCGATCTTTGCTTCAATGTACTTTCATGCAATATTCGGTCCCCCTATTTCCTGTCCCCCCGGACCGAATATTTCACAAATAGTATAAAATCGCTCCCCAGTGTCAATATGATGCATATACCAATCCTATATACATATACTTTTGCATGCACATTCTAATATAGAGGTGCTATAGTCCTCTTGATGACTGGCCAGGGAATTTCATTTTTAGTTTGCTTGTTATGACAGGTTGTCCAGCATCCATATCCAACCTATCAGCACAAATTCTGATGCATGCACGCCCTCTTGGGTGTGCTATAGGCCTCGTGGTGACCAGTAAAAAATGTCAGGTTCATTGCTGGTCACCAAGGCCACTCTGGTGTCCAAGTTGTAGGGAGGTCTGAATATGTTACATGATGGATGAGGAAACAGCGTTGTTGTGAAGAGGTCTGAATGTGGTATGTGTTGGGATGGGAGAGGTAATGATGTCAAAGAGAGGTCTAAATGTGTATGGTGGGATGGGAGAGAACCTTGGAATGGAGGGAGGGAATTTGTGTTGCAGGGAGGTGTGAATTTGCTTACGTGGAGTGGGAGAAGTAAGTCAAGTATGTCACAGTGGTCTGAATGTATGGGATCAATGGGATGGAAGAGGTAATGGACATTAGACATGAATCAGATGAAGACATGATGGAGGAAATGGATGCAAGAGGCAATGGACTTAAGACATGATGAAGACATGATGGAGGTAATGGATGGAAGAGGTAATGGACTTAAGACATGATGAAGACATGATGGAGGTAATGGATGGAAGAGGTAATGGACATAAGACATGATGAAGACATGATGGAGGTAATGGATGAAAGAGGTAATGGACATAAGACATAAGACAATAGACAAGTCAAAATTTGTAGCATAATAGACACATACGATGAGGCATATTAATAATATTGCCATCATGCAATTTTGTTGTTATAACTAAGAGTTGTTAGGGCACATTGTGTAGGGATAAACTAAGTGTAGCTTTGTGCACACGCGTACGCTTGCCTATCTGTGAGTGTGCCTGTGTATCACTGGCATGTAGAATGTTCATATACACATGTATATGAACATAAGGACATGAATAATTGACTGTGTGAGAACAAGACAATTAAAATTAATAGCTCCATACTGTGAAGTGCCATTGGCTAATAAAAAGTGGTCAGGGTAAATTGCACAGGACCATATTAGAATGCACAAACACAATTATACTGCCCACTCCATCCTACCCTAATATACAAACTCCAGCCTATAACAATAGTATGAGTCACAACAGAAGAATTTGTCATAGAATTTGTGAAATTTATCATGATTGCAATACCGGTGTTGACTTGTCACATGTACATGTGTACACTGGCGCATAGGATTTGGCTAGTTGTACCATCTCAGGCCAAACCAGATGAATGGAAGTAATGGGAATATGCATGTAGTCAAACAAACCTTCCTTATGCTATGCAGATGTTTCATCTCCCACTCGCAGCAAACAATTACCGTCTTATCTACACTTCCTTTTCCGCCTTTCTCTTTATTACAATCCAGCCCAGCATGCCAGCTCTCACAGATCAATTCATCTACTACACATATACATCTACATCTACTGGGTCCCTTGCAAAGTCGCCTCTGGCTCAAGTCAATCCAGTTTAAATACGTTTCCTCAACTTTAACTTGATTGATATCTTGTGGCTCACTGTACCCCCAGGAACAAGTCTTCTCATTAACCTTACTGATCAAAGTGACTAATATACCCGCAAAGGGATCGTAGTTGGCTGTTCCCCATTGTAAAACCAGTATCCCTAATTCTGACCAAAAACATTGACTAAAAGCGGATGTTTCGGCTACTATGCTGTAACTTCCATCGGAACAACAGCCACCAACAGCAACAGTGTGTTACAGTATAGTGGGCAAAACGTCAACTTTAATTCAATTTTTCTGTTTGGAATTATGGATACTGGTTTACAGTGCCTTTAATATACCTTAATAATAAGTGGTTAGACATAGGCACATGGGTATTATGATGTAATAAAAGATCTAGGTATCCATGTCTCAACCAGTATACAGTGAATTCTCGTTAATCCACCACTGCTTTATCCACCAAACCTTTTAATTTGCCACAATTTCCCAGTACCAATATAATATACAAGTACCAATGGGTATATCCAGTTAATCCGCCAAACTCGTTAATCCACCATATTCTTCGAAAACGAATTGTGGCAGATTAACGAGTATTCACTATATATACCTTGCATGCCCCGATAATCATAAATTTCAACATAAAAAATTACACCAGCTAAATGCATGAAAACTTTATACTTTAGTTAGGGCTTCATACAGCATAAAATGACTGTATAATAGTGCATGTTGTTTTCGTAGTAGCGGGTGTTGTGCAACGATGCACAATTGAGATTTCACACGTCTGCTGTTCAATTGTCAATATGCAGATAGAGAATGCCCATACAATAGGCAAAAGTACACATAAACTTCTCTTACAATTCCATTTTCCGATATCAACCATTCAATAGTGGCCATATGTCTTCTTGCACCGTTCCATAATACAAGAATTCGAAGTTCGTCAATTTTATAGCCTTAGATAGTAAAATCCATAGCTATATGCTTCAACTTTAGTGAGGCTATGCCGCAGGATGAACTAATTGCATTAATTTGGGTTGGCTGTCCCTCCCCTTACCATGACCCCACACAAACAGCTGCATATTGAGTGTACACATGTGCACATGTATACGCTTCAATCTATGTTTGTGCATGCGGGTAATTACCAGCTTTAATTTGTGAAAGGGAGTTAGCTGCTATGCAAGTTAACTTATCTACGCAAATAGGTGTAAGTCATTCAAATTTTGGATATGCACGACTATACCTGAAATACAATAATACAAGAATTCGTTGTTAGTCAATTTTATAGCCTTAGATAGTACAATCCATTATAGCTATATATATGCTTCAACTGTAGTGAGGCTATGCTGCAGGATGAACTAATTGCATTAATTTGGTTTGGCTGTCCCTCCCCTTACCATGACCCCATACAAGCTAAACAGCTTCATATTGAGTGTACACATGTGCACGCGTATATGCTTCAATCTATGCTCGTGCATGCGGGTAATTACCAGCTTTAATTTGTGAAAGGGAGCTAGCTGCTATGCAAATTAACTTATCTACACAAATAGGTGTAAGTCATTCAAATTTTGGTTATGCACGACTATACCTGCTTCCTCTAACATCAACGGCATCAGTCCTAAGTAGTGTTTCTACCTCAACAATATTTGTGCTTGTAGTTATCCCCAATGCATCTGTTCCAGAATCATCTCCATACAACACACTGTACAGGCACCACCCCAACCAATAGTCTGTCCCTTCTTTGTAATAATTTTGTCTCTTCAAGTCACCTTGTCTGCTGTAACTCTTACATCAACATAATGGTGATTTCTTGCAATGTCAAACCAATCTTTTGGTGTGAATCCTTTAGGTCTTTTGGAACATATATACGCAAACACAGGTCATGCAATACAATTTTTCATTTGTTGTAATTCTCCCTCTCCTCTCTCTCTCTCTCTCAAGCATGTCACCATCATTAATTCAAAGAAATGGAAATATGGAAATAAATAGATAAGTACATGAATAAATGGTAACACGGAGTATGACAACATCCACTGTCAAAATATTAGAATAAAACACTGCACAGTATCGGACAAAGCCTAGCTACTTAAACAAAAAATAAAATAGAGTAAAATGAAGTAAATAAACATATGCAACTCTCTCTCTCCCTCTCCCTCTGTGCGTGTGTTGCATGGGTGAGATGTGCGTGTGTATATGTACATATATACATTCCAACTCCATCTATGACATCTCAACAAAGTGGTGTTTATATATTCATTATATTATCACCATCGTCATATAGTTGATGTATCAAAAAACGTAATACAGCAATGCATCCTGTATAGGACTTTGTGTTTTCAAAGAGCTTTGTCTGGTTGGCAATCATGATGGGCAGTTATGAATGGTCTGGTGTGGAGAACGTGATACCCCAGCAATAAGGAATGAGAATATATCGTGAATTATGGAACATATAACAGCAATTACGTACGCTAAATTGAAACAAGGGCGCCAACCTGTGTAATGGGTAGTATACGGAAATAACCAGCTGAGCGTAAATCCGGTGCGAATCACCGTTTATCAATACTCCAGTTCGTGTCTATTATGATTTCGTGCATATTATTATCGCTAGAATAGGCGTATGATACTGTACATGTGCGGCTCCAGCGTGACCTCTACAATACTCCTTGATGAGCTAGGGCATATATTTCGCCGTACGCCCGAATGCTATATAAGGCCTTGCGGACTCTCCTGCCACTGCCTGTTCCGCACGAATCCGAAAGGGATTGCAGATTTGCTACGAAAAAATGACAGAAGATAACAACGCGGTAGACCCACAGGTGAGTTCTTGAGAGTGGTGAAACTAGCCCACAACTGTCAACTAAGCACCGTTTTTCCCCTATGTCTTCCAATGTGGAAGGCTCAGTAGTTCAACCGAGCTGGTTCTTGTTGTTAGAGCCGTTGCATGGCCGTTTTCAGATCGCTCCGCATCCACTTTATTACATTATACATAGGTCATGGTAGACTAATAGAGAGATTCCTCCCTGGTCCACTTCAACTGCAGACGCGTTTGTCACGAATACATGATCATAGTAGTGTTGATATTTTGTTGAATACGGTGCTAAGCAGTCAAAACAACACCTGATCCAGTAGTATCAGATAAGTGTGACCTTTCAAACACAGGGGCAGTAGTAGACTAGCGTGGTTGTTTCGAATTTGACTAAACCACATTGGGCTATAATAAAGATTTTTTTTCAAATTTGTCTTCATTCCAGCAGCGTACAACAATTATGGGTTTAAACACCCAAACCGTTTGGTGCTGCTATGTATTATCTGTGAACCATGCACATGCTAGATCGGTTCTTGTTATAAGGATTCACTCATTACACCAAATGCAAACTTCTCCAGCCAACTGTACATCCCCACATCCATAGTCTCGAAATTGTTTTGTGTCCAACAGTGTTGTCTTTCTATTCTCTCTGTGTGTCTGTCCATGGGAGTTTATCATACCTACCCATGGTCAACTAAAACAATGAGGAGGCTTTGTGGGTCTTCCTGGGATGATACCTCTTTCCTATTGTACAGTATAGGTTGAAAGCCCGTATATTTCCTATCAGACCACATGAGATGCTGTAGTTTAAGTAGATTTACACCAGAACGTCTAATATAACAGATCAAGATATGGTATTTGATAACAGCACTGGTGAAGGTAGCAGTCAGCTACTGATTCAGAAGCATTTTGTGTAATAAATCCTAGTATGTCTACGTAGTGAATTCCATCAAACTTATCCACTTATTTCCCGTCCATTTTGACTTCACTTTGGCACATGGTAACTTATAACGTATTTTTATCTCAAATAGAAATTTATAGTATATTTTCTGTTTCCTGTTACAGGTTCTAACTCAAATGGACTATTCACCCACATCTGTGTCACCAGAGTCCTCACACCACACCTTCACCACTACTCTGAAAAACATCTGTAGTTACAGTAATAAGGTGACACCACCTGTGGCAGGGAATGTGAGTGAGAGGGAAACATATATAACCTGCTGCTGGGTATCAAAGAACGGACAGGAATGTGGTAAGCAGTTTTTATCAGCGGAACTGTTAGCCCATCACATCGAACTCAGACACGAACTCCAGGATCAGGTCTGCAGGTGGAGAGGTTGTCCGCGTAACCAGAAACATTTCGATGCTCGGTACAAGTTGGTGATTCATCTCCGGTGTCACACAGGGGAGAAGCCTTACAGCTGCACCTTTCCTAGCTGTTCACGCACGTTTTCCCGACAGGAGAATCTGAAGCTACACAACAGAACACACACAGGGGAAAAGCCGTATCCCTGTTTGCACAGCGGCTGCGATAAGCGCTTCAACAACACAAGTGACAGAGCTAAGCACATGAAGACGCACATTGAGAGAAAACCGTATCCATGTAAATTCCCAGGATGTAACAAACGTTATACAGATCCAAGCTCAATGAGGAAACACTTCCGATTTTCCCACCAAGCCAGCCAATTCATGGGTAAAAAGTCAGTTTTGAACTTGCAAAATGAAGACCATAATATTACCCTTACGGTGGGCAAGCATCACCAGGAGAAGAAGTCACCTTCGCTGGTGCAGCTGCCTTATTCACTACCTCAGCAAATAGCATCCAACTACCTCTCCGCTGTTGGTATGTCTGGGATGACCCTGCAAAATGTCAATAATAACTCTATGATTATTCCCACGAAATTGTGTTGTGGTGTTGCAGGTAAGTTTGCTCCTGGTACTTTTCCGGTCTTCGTTCCCATTCTGACACCAGTCCCCATTCCGGTTTATCCTTCGAAATCGTGCCTGGCACAATCTTCAATGGAACTACTTGATTGATCAAAATGATTGTCACCACAACTGTTAATCACCTTTTGAATTGTTTCTTGTATCCATGACTTATCATGGTTATTTTATTGGTATATAATTTATTTAGTCTCATGTTTGGTTAATTTTCTTACAATGTCACTCTTATGTATCCACTATTTTTACTTACAGAGAATCTCTGGTCATTGGTATATATTAAAAACACCATTTATATTATCACTAATATTATATATCTATTTATACTACCACATGTATTAACTATTATAGTACTCTGTATTCTAACCCTTATGTATTTCTGGTTGTTTATCTATTGAATATAATATTGTGCATGTAGTATATTGGTGTACATAATTAATTAAAAGTATTCAAAAGTGGAAATGTATGTTATTACAGTGAATTCTTGTTAGCCCCACATGTACCACCATATATATTTGACAAACATTATGATTTTAATTATAGCAGTTTCGTTGGAAATCAACCTGCTCGGGAGAAAGGAGAAAGAGAAAAACCGGCAACTGTGGGACTCGAACCCAGGGTGTCTGACTGTAGCCGCCATAACCACTGAGCCATGAAGCCACCACAGCAATTGGCCTTTTCAATTCTCCTTTCATACTGCACCAGTGGTAATGCCAAGCTGCAGTCTCGCACCACACAACTGCGTGGATTTAAATGCGGTGATAATTTACCAATTGTGTTAATTACCTTCATTTCCACATCTAGTATAATCTATTGGACCAGATGTGGAAATGAAGATATTTAACACAATTAGTATAATATTATAATTCTAACGTCCATTATATATATACAGTGAATACTCGTTAATCCACCACAATTCGTTTTCAAAGAATATGGTGGATTAACGAGTTTGGTGGATTAACTGGATAGCCATTGGTACTTGTACATTATATTGGTAATGGGAAATTTTGGCTGATTAAAAGGTTTGGCAGATAAAGCGGTGGTGGATTAACGAGCTCGAGAATTCACTGTATATATAGGTATTTATATGGATGTTAATATGCCAAGTATGAAA
>OZ026549.1:1002632-1025132 GCA_964020155.1 Chondrilla cf. caribensis
GTGTGTGCGCATGCGTGTGTGCATATAGTGTGCGTGCATGCATGCATGTGGTTGTGTGCATATGTAAGTGTGCATGTGTGTGTACGTGTCCACGTATGTGTAGGCCTGTAGTTGGTGGGTGAAGAAGACATACATACTGCTGAGTGTAAGGCTCACCTGTTGTGGGTTATCAGGAACAAGAGTAACATAAAGATCAGTTCTGGATGCTTCCTTCATTTGTTGCTGAACAGTGAATAGAGTAGGTAATTGTGACCACAGCAACCTGGTACAAGCAGCTGGATCATTTGAGGCATGCAGTGTTGGATGAGAGCTTCCAATAATAATTGGGTGGTCTGAGTGCCTGGCACATGATGGACGTTGGAGGTCCACTGATAATGCTATTTTGAGGCACTGTGGGTATACATTACACTAGTGTGTGTGTGTGTGTGTGTGTGTGTGTGTGTGTGTGTGTGTGTGTGTGTATGTGTATGTGTGTGTGTGTGTGTGTGTGTGTGTGTGTGTGTGTGTGTATGTGTGTGTGTGTGTGTGTGTGTGTGTGTGTGTGTGTGTGTAGGTGCGTGTGCATGTGTGAGTGCATGTGTGTGTTGTGTGTGTATGTGTGTGTGTGTGTGTGTGTGTGTGTGTGTGTGTGTGTGTGTGTGTGTGTGTGTGTGTGTGTGTGTGTGTGTGTGTGTGTGTATGTGTGTGTGTGTGTGTGTGTGTGTGTGTGTGTGTGTGTGTGTGTGTGTGTGTGTGTGTGTGTGTGTGTGTGTGAGTGCATGTGTGAGTGTGCGATGTGATGTTGCCTCTCACCTTCATGACGAGGTAGTACTGAGGGTCTGTCTCTTCGTTCAGAGCACCTTCCTTTGTGAGATTGATGTAGCGTGCCTGGTCTTCCGGTATCACGTCATGCACACACTCGTCATCTTCCTCGTACTCCACCTCCTGTAGCGGCTCATTGATGCTCCTATTCGCCAACACCTTTTGCAGTTCTTCAGTCTTATCCGTGTTCAACAGTGTGTACTCTGTGGGAGGGGTGGGGAGAGACGAGGTACGAGGAAGGGGAACTGGCTTGACTTTCCCCTCTGTGGAGGTGGAGTCGTCCATGGTGGATGAGAGATGGAGAAGCCTGACATAGTGGAGGGACTTTTCTGTGAGTTGAGGGACTTCGTTAAACTCTTCCTCTTCCTCTCCATTGTCTTCTTCCCCTTCCTCATCGCTACTGTCTTCGGTGGTCACAGGGAGAGACCCAGGAGACTGGGCTACAGTCAAAGTGGGCGAAGGCTTTGTGGAACGGTCGATTGACGGCGGTTCCAACGGTGGTTTAGTATCTCGATTCACGGGAGGGGGTTCAGGAGAAGTGTCTATTGGAGGAGGTACGTCTGGTTTATTACTGCGAATGACTGGAGGAGGCAAGGGTGGGGGGTCCTCAACAGGTGGGGACTCTGTCAAAACCATACGATCGATAGGGGGAAATTCCCCACTGCTACCTTGAGAACTACTTGGCTCGGGGTGGTTTGGGTCAGAGGATACCTTTCTTTGTCTTGGGGCTGGCTGGGGACTGTCATGAGGAGAGGTGTTTTCCCTGCTTGTACCCATCCCCGACAAAAGTGCCGATCGGTGAGATTTCATGGAGTTGCCCCTCGATGGAGTCCTGTTCACTTTGGGGTCGCTACCAGGACGTGAGGTTGGGGTGTTGTATACCAGCGGTGGGGAAGTCTGATCTGATGCGGGTGACCGAGGAGGACCCCTTCCAAGTGAAACTGCCGGATGCTGCGTAGGTGTGTTATAGAGAGGATTGGTGTTAGCTGGGAGAGATGACGGGGTATTGTAAGTATTGCTTGATGAGGCAACGTTCCTGGGTGTATTGTACAGAGGATTACCGGATAGTGGGGGCTGGTGTCGAGGGCCAGAGAAGTGCTTTGGACTGGTGGATGGAACCGTGTTGGACCTTGGAGAACCTGTGCCAATTGGAGTATTGTAGAGAGGGTTAGCGGCTGGTGGGTCACTAGCGGGGAGTGGTAGACTGCGGGCCTGCCCTATCGGGATACCAGCCGAGCTGCTGGGTGTCGAAGATAGAGAGTTTTGACGAGAGATACCCTCGCTTTCATTGGACGAGGTGGACATGGATCGTGGTAGAGTCATAGCTCCCCCATGAAGCCCCTTCATGGAGAAGGCGTCGCTTAGCTTGGTCCCAGCTTGGACCTGCACCGAATCCTGCTGAAGCTGCTGTTTGATGCTCCTCTGGACCGAGCTGGCAAGGAGCATGTTCTCAGTCGAGGACGATTCCGAACTGCTTCGGAAACGCTGCTTGAATGACATTCCACTGGAAGACCCGCCTAGTTCTGCACAGAAGAGAGCACAAGACAGAGAGTTACCTAGGATACAATGAATTTTTGTTAATCCGCCACCACTTTATCCGCCAAACCTTTTAATCCGTCACAAATTCCCAATACCATATAATGTACAAGTACCAATGAATATCCAGTTAATCTGCCAAACTCGGTAATCCACCATATTCTTTGAAAACGAATTGTGGCAGATTAACGGGTATTCACTGTACTATGATGTTGGTGTTGGGAAGTTATTAAACAAGTAATTTGAGTTCAAAAACTCATGGGACTGCCCCCCCCCCCACACACACACTTGAATTACTTGGGCAGAAGTTATTACATTTGGAGGAGTTTCAGTGCATGAATTTGGGGATGGAAATCGGCCATCTTTATTTCGCACAATATAAATTATAAAATAAATTCATTGTTGCGTAGGAACACATATTACGTATATATATATTATATATATCGAGTGTTATATACCAGAAGTCGAAATAAAAATAATGTAGGGGCTGCCACAGGTACAGGCAGCCCCTAAAATCATGATATTGTGATGGACAATAATTATTGTTGCATTGTTATGAACTTCTATATCAAACGCAAACAACAGCATAGTCCAGCTAGCTAGACTACCACCACCAAGGTTCCATTGACCACCATTATCCACTAACATAGTGCCCATCCAATATTCTAGCTGGGTAAATATCTGCTCTTACGTAGCTGATGTAAGTTGTATGGAGGATTCATTCACTTTCATTTCAGCAGATATGTACGTATCTCCTACTCTAAAAAGTAATGGTACCTTCTTATTGCCTACCGTTCAATTTGTAGTGATGATCGTGATATTCACAACAGACATTTACAGTGAAACCTTGTTAATCTGCCACCTCTTAATCCACCAAACATTTTAATCTGCCACAATTTCCCAGTACCAATATAATGTACAAGTACCAATGAATATCTAGCTAATCCGCCAAACTCGTTAATCCACCATATTCTTTGAAAACGAATAGTGGTGGATTAACAAGTATTCACTGTATTGTATGTGAGTTCTAGGATATCGTCCAACACTTTACAGGATCCCCATTCAGCTACACAATAACTGCCTCCACTAATGTACATGGTTTGCTGGTGTTAACAACCAACAGATCTTCCGAGTGGAATAAAAAAGTTCTTTGAAAAGGTTTGTTTTGAGGGGGTCCAACTGAACCACTGGATGCAAACAACACCAAAGGTTCTACTGATACCACACATCGACTAACCTCCTCTGTCCTTGAATGCGCTCGCACAGAGCGTATCCACCCACTCTTGCATCTCGGCACGGCAGCTTGCCACCAAATAATACGTTCGGTCCTTCAACTCGATACTAAAAACGTGTTTATGTTTCTTGTGAATCAGTGCAGCATTGATAGCTACACAGTCCTCAAGATTGATGAAACCTTTCGGCTTCTCCCCGATGTCACTCTCGTTCTTGTAATACTCCAACATCTTTGTTGTCTTCAAGCAAAAGAATCTCTTGTGCCAGTTCTGTAGAAGTGAACGAACACACTTTCAGTGTACGCATACCAAGAACACCATTGCTGGTGTACAACTGGCTTGTTGCACAATAGGTCAATCCTATTGCACAACCGAAGAGGCCTGTTGCACAATCAGTCAATCCTATTGCACAACCAAACAGGCCTGTTGCACAACTGGTCTGGCCTGTTGCACAACTGGTCAAGCCTATTGCACATCTGGTCAATCCTGTTGCACAATCAGTCAATCCTATTGCACAACCAAACAGACCTGTTGCACAACCGAACAGGCCTGTTGCGCAAACGGTCAATTCTGTTGCACAACCAGACAGGTTTGCACAGTTACGATCACATGAGGATGGACCAGGGCCCAACACAAATAGAAAAGAGTCACTGCACTCCAAGGGGTGGCACACCTGCTACAAATAGTATACACACCAAAACAAAATGTATGCAGTGGAACCTCTCTATAAAGGACAAATTAGGACCAGCTAATTCGTCCACTGTAGAGAGGTTGTCCACTCTTCAGAGGTAAAAATGTATTAGCACTATAGGAAAGTCTACTTTCAGTGCCTTGCAGTGTCCTTTGTAGGGAGGTAGTTTCTGTGGTGTCCTTTATTGGGAGTGTCCTTTAATAGAGGTTCCACTGTAACCCCCAAAACAGGACACCTCACATTCAACACTTCACACCAAACACAACACTGTGTAGTGCACACTACATACGTACATACAAACTGTAGTGTTTTCTGAAAAGGTCTACTAAACTACACGAAATAGCCAGGTGCAGCCAATTTTGATTGCGCAATCATAAATATGAACTGTGGGGTTCTGGCAATGTAAGACCAAGCTTGTACAGGGTTGGGTTACAATAATACAGCTGGCATCCGTTGATCCTACACCAAGTGTTAGTTACAGCATGTGTATTAAATAGTACGTATGTGTGTGTACGTATCTCAGCATGTTAGTGTGTGCATACGTGTGTGTGTGTGTGTGTGTGTGTGTGTGTGTGTGTGTGTGTGTGTGTGTGTGCATGTGTGTGTGAGTGTGTGTGTGTGTGTGTGTGTGTGTGTGTGTGTGTGTGTGCATGTGTGTGTGTTTGTGTGTGTGTGTGTGTGTGTGTGTGTGTGTGTGTGTGTGCGTGCGTGCATGTGTGTGGTAGAGGGATAACAAGGTTGCATGACATCACACAAGAATACGATCATTTCATGAGTCTACGTGGGTCCTTCAGGGCATGCTGTACAAGTGTGTGAAACACACACACACAGGATGCCACAAAGAACAGGATATCTTTCATCACAACACACACAAGCCATAAGAAACTGCTGACATGTGCAACCACTTCATGAGGTCAAGCACACCTGCTGAGATGGGGGAAAATGAGAACTATGATAAGACACTACAGTTCCCTACAGTTGACACACTTACACAGGAACACTCACAGTCACTACAGGATGTGGTGAAAGCATTGTCTGAGGACAAACAACATTCTGGAACTCCCCCCCCCCTCCCCCAGGCCAGGAATGAGGCAGGGAGCCTGAGGGTGAATTCCCTGGTCCAGACATGCATACAATGTACACACGACTGTTCAAAGGGCATTTCACACATTACAGTAAATAATGCCAAATATGTATGTACACACACGTGTACACACACACACACACACACACACACACACACACACACACACACACACACACACACACACACACATGCACACACGTACACAATACACACACACACACACACACACACACACACACACACACACACACACACACACACACACCGGTGGGATGATTGATGGATTTTCATTTCAAATCTGACATTGTTAGTAGTCCAAGCTAATCAATTAATCACAGGAAGTAATTAAGTGAGTACAACAGGAAGGTACCCCTATGATGGGTGACTGCTCAGCCCAATGAAGTGGGAGTGGTTTCTGGTTACACCTACTCAATAAATTTCGGCAATTTATCAATACCAATACAATATACAAGTACTTATGTACATACAGCTAATCCGGCAAATTTGCTAATCTTCCACATTTTAAAAATTTTTGTGGTGGATTAACAAGAATCAAGGATATGTACGTACGTACACTGTACAAATGTACACATTAAAATTATGGATGTGTTATACGCACGTACACATGAATACATGCACATACTAACACACAGCTTATGTACAGTATGTAAGTACAAACACACGTGCACATCTACTGCATGTACACACACACACACACACACACACACACACACACACACACACACACACACACACACACATAAATACCAGAAACTAAAAGTTAGCTCCTGCCATGTGCATATGAGGAATTTCAGATTCGATGTATGCAAACTGTACAGTATAACGAGTTACCACAACAGATTGAATTGTGAGCCACAGAATGAAGGGTGAACCAACACAGAATGAAGGGTGGACCAACACAGAATGAAGGGTGAACCAACACAGAATGAAGGGTGTACCAACACAGAATGAAGGGTGGACCAACACAGAATGAAGGGTGAACCAACACAGAATGAAGGGTGAACCAACACAGAATGAAGGATGGACCAACACAGAATGAAGGATGGACCAACACAGAATGAAGGGTGGACCAACACAGAATGAAGGGTGAACCAACACAGAATGAAGCGTGGACCAACACAGAGGATGTACCGATTAACCACTACACAACCACATTCTTGTCTCAAGTACTAAACGACACTATCACAACTTTGTTGAGATGTTACATTACACCTGCACAGTGTGTGATAAGCATATTATCACAAAACCACAACATTGAAACACAGAGGGATACACATACGTATCACATGCATGCACGTGTTCATGTACATGTATAAGCAAACAAGGACCCACTTCATATTCGTCTGCCATTACCACGGTTACTGCGGGATAACGTACCCAATTGAACCAGTGGATCAAATTGGGGTAAAATGATAAGTTTGAACTCCTGGGGGTCACCAGGTGAGAGGCAGTGAGCAGAGGAGATCACAAAGGAGTAACGAAATACAGGTAAAACACCACAAGGGCAATGAACACCCCAACAGTGGCCCAAATAGTACTACAGTACATACAGTAGCACACAAATGTCAATTCTCAAAGTTTTTGATTTTAATTTCCCTGATTACATCGAGGTCATGCAGGTAGTTGGGTATTGGTGCGGTTGAAATCATAACTACAATGTCAACCTTGTTCATTTCTTACGTGAGTACGTACATAGCTGTCAGCAAGTGGAACCATTGGTCCACCACGAAACTGCTCTTCCACTACACAAGCAGCATACATCACGCCTACAACACTGTCACACACATCACACCTACGACACTGTCACACACATCACACCTACAACACTGTCACACACATCACACCTACAACACTGTCACACACATCACACCTACAACACTGTCACACACATCACACCTACAACACTGTCACATACATCACGCCTACAACACTCACACACATCACACCTACAACACTGTCACACACATCACACCTACAACACTGTCACACACATCACACCTACAACACTGTCACATACATCACGCCTACAACACTGTCACACACATCACACCTACAACACTGTCACACACATCACACCTACGACACTGTCACATACATCACGCCTACAACACTGTCACACACATCACACCTACAACACTCACACACATCACACCTACAACACTGTCACACACATCACACCTACAACACTGTCACACACATCACACCTACAACACTGTCACATACATCACGCCTACAACACTGTCACACACATCACACCTACAACACTGTCACACACATCACACCTACAACACTGTCACATACATCACGCCTACAACACTGTCACACACATCACACCTACAACACTGTCACACACATCACACCTACAACACTGCCCGAGTGGTGTGAATGTGAATATCGCATGTGAGACATGTCATTTGCACTTTGTGGCTATTTTTAATCGTCAATTTTGACCTTTCCTTACCTCACCTAGTTCTTTGAAAAAAATTGTCAACATAGAAACAAATGTTTGTGTTCTGAATAGCATTGGATGCTAGGTGCATTTTCAGTGTGCTTTTTGTTTCAAATTTGTTTCAAAATTGTCAAAAAACATCTCTTTCAAAACAGGGTCATAAAAACTTGCAATGTGCAGCCAAAAAACACACAGCAAAGTGACAATAAATGCAGAAAACAGAAGTCAAAATATACAGCACCAACTAACAGAGATCAAAGCAAAGTGACCTAACAAATATTGTCTATCTCTTGAAGCCATACAAGGGTAAACAAAACACTTCTCACACAATCAAATGTGAACGTTCACTCTACGTGTGTAACACACACACACACACGCACACACACACACACACACACACACACACACACACACACACACACACACACACTCACACCACATACTGGGGGCACCCCACACCACATACTAAGGGCACTACACACCACATACTGGGGGCACCACACACAACATACTGGGGGCACTACACACCACATACTGGGGCACCACACACACCACATACTGGGGACACCACACACCACATACTGGGGACACCACACACCACATACTGGGGGCACTACACACCACATACTGGGGGCACTACACACCACATACTGGGGGCACTACACACCACATACTGGGGACACCACACACCACATACTGGGGACACCACACACACCACATACTGGGGGCACCACACACCACATACTGGGGGCACCACACACACCACATACTGGGGGCACCACACACACCACACACTGGGGGCACTACACACACCACATACTGGGGGTACCACACACACCACATACTGGGGACACCACACAGACCACACACTAGGACCCTCTATATACACACAACCCTCTACGGGGACCGTGTACGTGTACCCACTACATACTGTGGGATACTGTATACACACACCACATACTGGGGGGGATTCTATGAGCATTCATTTTCAACATCACCTCAATTAGGAGCAAATACAAGTTACACACATATAGCCCCTCAAACTTTGCCTCTTTGTGATACTTTCTAAAAGTGGAACTGTTGAGGAGCAAAAACTCTAGAAAGAAAAGTTTCTTTTCCTTTAGGAACAATCACAGGACATGAACAAATCCTCATTAAACAAAACAATATCCCTCTTAGTTGAGGACTTATAGCAATGTAAGTACATATTGCTCCAGACATAACAATGACAGAGGCTGTTATCACCTGTCATTGACAATCAGTTACAATATCATACTTCAGCAAATACACACATTCTTTGAAGACATGCATCAATTGAACATTTGGACAGGGAATAGAAGCATGAACACGTGTGTGTACACACACGAGAATACATACATACATGCTGTATGGATGAATGGCAAGTGCACGTGAACCCATAACCAAATACGCACACAACATGTATGCACACATGTGTACACACACACACACACACACACACACACACACATACACACACACACACACACACACACACACATACACATACTATTCCATCTGCTACTTATGTATGTACAGAGGTACATCAATGTTGAGCTAGAATATATTATGGCAGACAAGTCCACGAATACGTACAGACATACACACTTTGTACTGGCAGTACACTAAAAGGATATAATCAACTCAAATAATGTAATGCACTTGTATGGTATGTACACACTACACCACACACAGACACACACACACACACACACACACACACACACACACACACACACACACAGACACACACGCACACACACACACACACACACACACACACACACACACACACACACACACACACACACTTCTCGAATATGAACAACATACTATTCCCTCGCAAGCAATCAACAAAAATGTGACATTCGATCAGATCGGACCGTCTTCACGGTCAACAATAAGGGTTTCTCGCGACACCACGGTCAATGGCCACTGAGCTAACGGAGGACATACGCACCTTCACTCCTTTGCCCCCTAGTGGAGGAGACTTGATCAAGTATCCTTCTTTGACTACTTTTCCGCCTCCCATACTGCCAAAAGTGATCAACGACGTCGAAAGTTCTCCTACAATCACGTAAATATGATTTATATAATGAACAGGTGGATATAATCAAGTTGATGCACTCTGCATAGAACACCGTAGAGGGTAGGAATGGTCCGTTTAAACTACAAAAGTGACACTGGGAAAAGCGGGCGCTGCACTTACAATCGAGAAGACACACAATCTTCGTCAACAATGTACGTGGACTATCCTCTACGTCTCTCGATTATGGACTCTCCAGGAGATGGGCATGCACGTGCTACGGACTTCCGACCCGGAGACAGCACAACATAGACTTCCGGTCAGTGAACGTTCTAACATGGACTTCCGTTTATTAACCGGTCCTATGAAATGACTGTCCCGACGTGCACGTGGACTCCTCTTCCGTGTAAAAATGGACTCCAACAGTTCCTGATCGCAGCATGATCGCAGTAACACAGTATGTGAACTTCAATTCGCGAATTCACGACTTTAATCCTTTGATCACATCGAGATAGCACGGGTGATTGAATATCCGGGTGCGGTTATAAGGCAGTGACATTATTCACGTAATTTCCTTGTAGCATTTCACCATGGACACTCTAAACTACGTAGTTTAGAGTGTCTATGATTTCACAAACGAAACCATGCTCCATTATGAAACTACTTCCTCATTACATCAGCGACTTATGTCATAGACACTCCTACCACGATAGCATAAGCCAGGGAAGATGTGGGAAAGTGAGCTTGCTAGCTATATTCCTTTGTCCTCTAAGCGAATGTCTGTTTGTATCCTTTGATAAATGTCAGTCTTGATAAGATTAATGTGTATGCATGTTATCATGCTATGTAGTATGTAGGTGTTTGTATAGATAAGCTATATTGGGTAGTTGGGTGATAAAACTGGATAATTTGAGACACTGGATTTTATTTAACTGCCTTAATCAGTTCTGTTTCAATTGGACTTTGTGTTGATGATAGCTATCTCCATACATTGGAGATTGACCACTGCAGACACTCAACCAACTAAACATCATCAATGTTGATAGGAGTGCTAGCCTGTCCCACATCATCCTGCTGTTTCTAATAGTCTATGTTTATGGGTACAGCTATACCAAATCCTGTGAGTTTCTTGACCAATGCTGCATGATGCATATTATAATATATTTGCATCAATCAGTTCAGTTGAACCGTCAAATTATTGCATTTTGAAATTATAATATTCACTCATTAGTTATAATCAATTTTATGTGCAATTCATTATTGGTACACTATTATGACTACAAATTCAATAATTAACTATAGGTATTTAAAATAACCTTAGTATATTATGTACTTTAAAGTATTCTCTGTTGGTTAATTTGATCAAACTGTACTGTATGATGTCCAACTTCAATAGTTACTAGAACACGTTATGAAATAAAAAACAAATTTGTATTTTTATCAAAGTTTCAGTAGACATTTGCTGAGACAGACTATATAACAAACCCACAAAGTCATGCACTTCTTGTCAGATATTCTCCTTGTCAGGATTAGTTCAACTGTACACTACTACATCAAACCAAATGATATGTTCAAACTTTGTTTGCATTGAGCAGAAAATAATCTTAAAGGGTACATATTTACTAATTGTGTAAATTATTTTCATTTCTACATCTAGAGTCTAATTGGTGTAATCATAGACACTAAACTACGTAACCGTTACGTAGTTTAGAGTGTCTATGATGTAATCACTTCATCCAATTTTTAATCAGATGATCATATTATGTAAGCAGGTGTGTGATAATTGTAGAAGTTTCATAGGAAATCAACCTGCTCGGAAAGAAAGGAGAAAGAGAAAAACCGGCAACTGCATGCAGGACTCGAACCCAGGGTGTCCGACTGTAGCCGCCATAACCACTGAGCCACGAAGCCACCACAGCAACCAGCCTTTCTGATTCCCTTTCATACTCTTGGAGACTAAATGAAACTTCTATAACCTTAAAGGGTGTTTGTATCATACTGATACTATCAGTACTGGTTGATACTGTGCAGAGGATAGTCAAGAGTAAAGTGTGTGTTACCAGAAATATGTAACAACCTGCATGCATGCATGTGACTTACTATGAACAGGTTACACTCTTATTTGCTTATTATACAATTTACAGGCTTAATCGACTTGCTTGCATGTGCCCAGTAGCAATAAAATAGGAAATAGAAGGGAGTAAATTTGGGCCCATTTTCAGTTTTGCCTATTTGGTGTTTATGAAAAAGCAGAAAGAGTATTTCAGTATGTTTCAGTATGTGCTCATGAATATAGACTTTGAACAGTGTTGGTATGGCTCCATAATATTAACAATGTCAGCAGATTGACAATGGTTTATGAGGCCAAGGCTGCACATGACCTTGACAGCTTAGATCATGGCTGAGATAATCGTCTGGCATCCCACAGGCTTCTGCAACTAACCTGCTTAGCAAGTGCATACATCCTGCTTCTGTTTATATGCATCCTGTTTATATGTGTCCACTGCTGATTCTGTTCTGTATGTTAGGTGGGTGCATGCATTATAGGTGTGGTAGTGGGTGGAGAAGATAGCACTCATGCATGAATGTCCAATGAAAATGACACTGGACTTCATTTTCATCCCCTGTATATTGAATTTCAGTGTTCTCTAGGGTGGTGCATGTCGCTATTGAAGAAGGTGGTGCAGTGAGTCTGCAGGTGTTGACAGATCCTAGCACACTGACTGAGCATGCATGCATGCTTCTTCCAAAGTCATTTGTCCCCTTTGTGAAGGAACACTTCCTGTATTCTCAACACTTGCCCAACTCTCCAGCGGTAGGCCTATTGTGCATGACTTGTGTGGGCGAAAGTCCAAGAGTGAATTTTTTGTGGAAATTTTAGGGGATGCGCTTCTTTTCTCATCCGAATCTCTGTTTATGCATATACTGTCCCTCTGCATAGACCTGGCAGGTTGACACTATGAGAATACACTGTTCCACTGTGTAGACCTGGCAGGTCGACACTAGGGGAGTACACTGTTCCACTGTGTAGACCTGGCAGGTCGACACTATGAGAGTACACTGTCTCTTCATGTAGACCTGGTTGGTTGATGTTAAGCATGTACACTGTCCCTCTGTGTATACCTGGCTGGTTGATGTTATAAGCACGTACTTCTGTGTAGGCCTGGCCAATTGGAGCTTATTATACTTCACATGTGTGATAACCAGGTGTGTATATTATATTAGATGTACATGTTGCTGTTCTTCTGCTGTTGAATTATTCAAACAAAAATCCCCTTGTTTATCTTATTTTTAAACATACAGGAATAATACACATTATACGACTAGTATACGTGTATAATAGTGGTTGACAAACGTGTATAGTGGAATGACGTCATCGAAACGAACATTTTTGCGAGGATGGCCAACCCAGAGCGAAGAGATCCTCTTGCTATATTGAAAGAAGGCTTTTTAGAAAAGACAAAGTGCAACAAACTCTCCCAGTTGATTTCGGGAGGCAAAAAGGTCAGTGTCGCGAGCTATCGTGTTTCAACAAGGGACGTTCGACCTTCTCCGCGCGCCCCCTCTACCCTGGAGAAAGCCAATGCCGATATCGAATATGCTTACGGTTTTAATCGGATTGAACAATGATTTCCCCAGTACAGGCACTACTCCCGTGTCCGTACAATACCAGACATATAAGGTGATGCCCGAACTCTAGTATTTACAGTGGATTGTCTTAAAAGGTGATATTGAACAGACGCGTGAGGATAGGGTATAGCCTCCGTCCAAGGATTCACGAACAGAGCAGCGAGGTCCGCTTAGAGTACCTTCGTGAATGAACTCTTCACACAGAGTTATCCGTGAAATCGTCGGCGCGATTCGCTTCTCCAGCCACGTACGTACTTTGCGTGTTTCGTACGAGCACAAGGACGCTTACCGTACACACTCACACACATCTCCATACGTTATCTACCTTAATGTATTCTACTTGAGGCATGGGGGCAACTATATTATACGTGCGATTACGGGTATTTAACGACTTGATTGCTACACGCGTGACTGTGCTTGAAATAATTCTATTGATTCGATCCACTACAACTGGAATACATAAGACAGACCCTATCTAGTGAAGATAAGATTTATAGTAATAAAACTACGTTCGAGATTTGTGTGTTGCATACAGGTGTGTGCGTTTATACCTGGCCTCTGTTTTATCTGCACTGTATCTCTAATGTACGTACGTATATGTCAAATGGTTTCTGTCCACGTCCATCTCCTCAGGACGATTTCTTCTTGAAATGGGACACGTGTTATTGGATTCTGAGGGAGACGCTTCTCCTCGAGGGCTACAAGACCAACTCCAAAAGCAGTAAGGACATGGTTAAGACCATTAATCTCAACCACTGCGAGAACATTAGCGTTTGCGACTTTACGGGGAAGAGGGAGTATGTCTTCAAACTGAGTGTTTATGTCAAAGGACGCACGAAAGAGTACCTCTTCAATGCGAAGAGTGAGAAAGAACGGGACTTGTGGGTCTCAGCCATTGTCAATGTTTGTGATTTAGATCCAGGTTAGTGTGTAGTGCTGTGGTTTTGTATGTTGCTTGCACATGTGTGTCATTGTGGGCTTTTGTGTGTGTGTGTGTGTGTGTGTGTGTGTGTGTGTGTGTGTATGTGTGTGTGTATGTGTGTGTGTGTGCGTGTTTGCGCATGTGTGCGTGTGTGTGCGTGTGTGTGTGTGTGTGTGTTTGTGTGTGTGTGTGTGTGTGTGTGTGTGTGTGTGTGTGTGTGTGTGTGTGTGTTTGTGTGTGTGTGTGTGTGTGTGTGTTTGTGTGTGTGTGTGTGTGCGTCACTGTACATACTTGCAATAGTATTACTTTTTACAGGTGTTAGTTATTCTACAATAACACCAGAAGAATTATTTTTTCCACCTGTTTTTTTCAGTATCAATAATTCCCTTCGGATTAGAATGTATGTATTTACAGTTAGTGATAATGTTTTGTCTACAGTACAGAAGTGGGTATAGTGTCTAATCTCAGTTCGCATTGGTACGGGTTTCAGTGTGTGCATATATACCTATGTACCAGTTGTCTTCCCATGTGAACATATGCGTATATCGTGTGTAACTTAGCGTGTATTATCCAAAATTGGTGGTTTATTTGTAGGTGGGTGAGGCTATCTAATCATGTGTTGTATGTTTGGGTACAATGTTATCTTATGACGTACATAGTACATCCAACTATATTTGGTTTGCATGCTTCGAAGAGTGCTTTGTTTGTTCCTATGTATACCATGTATACCACAAGGTCATTGTTACCTTCTCTGATATGCAGTGTATGCATGTATGTATGTATGTATGTATGTATGTAACTACATGTGTAAGTTTCTATGTCTACATATGCACGTGTGTTTGTATTTATGTGTGTATGCATGTTCTGTACTTATGTATCTACTGTACATGGATATATAAGTTGTTGTGTGCATTCATACGAACATACATACTGTGTGTACGTACATAATATGCATCCGAGCATGTCTGGTGTTCATGTGTTTCCGAATATTAAATTGTGTTCGAATGTGATTAGTCACTTGCTACTACTTTGCTTTTCATACTGTGTATGTCTTCATCACACCTCGTGAAGCTTGTGTGGCTTCTGCCATTTAATGATTGTCTTTGATATTTGATCTATAGCGAAAATAGTTTCTAGTGTTTTGTTTAGATCTGCAGGGATCGTGTATGTGTGTGAATATGTGTGTTAATGTGTGTGTATTTATATGTGATCATACATGTGTGTGTGTGCATGTGTGTGTGTGTGCATGTGTGTGTGCGTGCATGTGTGTATGCGTGCATGTGTGTGTGCGTGCGTGTGTGTGTGCATGTCTGTGTGTGTGTGTGTGTGTGTGTGTGTGTGTGTGTGTGTGTGTGTGTGTGTGTGTGTGTTATGCATTAATGTGTTGGTGTATTTATGTGAGTGTGATTGCATGGCTTTCCCCCGCCCCACACACACACACATTCAACCACATACGTACGTACGTACCTCCATACCCTGTGGTACCTCTGTAACCAAGTATACATACACCCACCCATAGTACCAACCTATCCACCAGTTTGTATACCCTAATATGGTAACAGAAAGGTATTGTTGTTATTTCCACCTCTTTTCCACGTTGCTCTCTCAATAACACCAATGGATATAGCTCTTTGGTTGTTTCCCATATACATGGTGGTTGAATGTGGGCTGAACTCCATGGCAATGACAGTATGTGTGTGACAGTACATGATAGCTTGATGGTGTGTGACAGTACATGACAGGTTGACAGTGTGTACATGACAGTATGTGACAGTACATGACAGTTTGACGGTGTGTGACAGTACATGACAGTTTGACGGTGTGTGACAGTACATGGCAGTTTGACGGTGTGTGACAGTACATGGCAGTTTGACAGTGTGTGACAGTACATGGCAGTTTGACAGTGTGTGACAGTACATGGCAGTTTGACAGTATGTGACAGTACATGACAGTTTGACAATGTGTGACAGTACATGACAGTTTGACAGTGTGTGACAGTACATGACAGTTTGACGGTGTGTGACAGTACATGGCAGTTTGACGGTGTGTGACAGTACATGGCAGTTTGACAGTGTGTGACAGTACATGGCAGTTTGACAGTGTGTGACAGTACATGGCAGTTTGACAGTATGTGACAGTACATGACAGTTTGACAATGTGTGACAGTACATGACAGTTTGACAGTGTGTGACAGTACATGACAGTTTGACAGTGTGTGACAGTACATGGCAGCTTGAGGGTGTGTACATGACAGTGTGTGACAGTACATGGCAGTTTGACAGTGTGTGACAGTACATGGCAGCTTGAGGGTGTGTACATGACAGTGTGTGACAGTACATGACAGTTTGACGGTATGTGACAGTACATGGCAGTTTGAGGGTGTGTGACAGTACATGGCAGCTTGAGGGTGTGTACATGACAGTGTGTGACAGTACATGACAGTTTGACAGTGTGTGACAGTACATGGCAGCTTGAGGGTGTGTACATGACAGTGTGTGACAGTACATGACAGTTTGACGGTATGTGACAGTACATGGCAGTTTGAGGGTGTGTGACAGTACATGGCAGTTTGAGGGTGTGTGACAGTACATGGCAGTTTGAGGGTGTGTGACAGTACATGGCAGTTTGACGGTACATGATATTCGTATACTGTATAATTATATAATATAATAATACAGGACATGACCGTACATGACATTACATGACCGTACATGACATTACATGACCGTACATGACATTACATGACAGTTGTAGAAATTCTTCGACATGCTAGAATGATTAAGATGTGTTTTATCTTTGGACAGATAACGCATGTCACGATTTTTCATCAAAAAACAATTATTCAATTGTACAACGTTTTGCCCACTTGGGCTTCTTCAGGTACACGCAACTAAACTATGACCTTACATGACAGTACATGACCGTACATGACCGTACATGACAGTACATAACATTACATGACCGTACATGACAGTACATAACATTACATGACAGTACATGACAGTACATTACCTTACATGACAGTAAATGATAGTTTGCCAACACTGCCAATATTTTTCACTTATCAATGCCTTTGATAATGTCCGAGCTTCAGACTTTGTATTTGCTTACGATACAAACACATGATTATGTACTGTACATACATACGTACATATCAGCTTGTTTACATCTTATAACTGTTTTCGTTGCTCACAAGGCAAGGGAAACGAAGTTAACTAGCTGTGTCTTCATTTTCAGTTTCTGCCATGAACCTCACAGATTTAGCGGCGTCCATTAGGTAGTGTAGTGTCACTTACAGCGTGACCTGTTAATGCCACGTAATTGTATAGTACTGTACCTCAAGTAACATCATCGTATACATATATGTGTGTAAATGTACACATGTCCTTGCATACAGTGTATGTTCACCCCATATATACCGTATAGTGGGAAATTTTCGCAGGACAAAATGTTTGCGGATTTTGCGTTTGGCCTAACATCCGCGAAACTTTATCTGCGAATTAGGCGTTCTCGCTGTTCTGTCGTGTGACTCTGGCCAGCATCTGCGAAAATTTTATCTGCGATTTTTCATTTTTAGAGCCATCTGCGAAAAGTTTTCCCCGCAAGAATTTGTTTGTGTGTGTATGCATGTGTTTGTTTGTGTTTATCCATGTGTGTGCAAACACATGTTTGTACTTGTGTGTACTGGTTTGTATGCATCCCACATCTGTGAAGTTTCATGTACTAACTGCACAACACATATGATCCATACAATGATGTGAATACACATGTACATATGACATTGTATATGTGTACCCATGTATGTATGTATGTATGTATGTATGTATGTGTCTGTTCACTTCTTATCTTGATTCTAACAGATAGCAATCTCTTCCTGTCTGCAGATGACGACACTTACGAATGGCTGGATGTGAATTTCACCCCCAATGATCGCTACCTGATGGAGAAGAGGAAGAAACAAGAGGGGAACTATTCCGGGTTTCAAGTACCCAGCATTCCCCCTCCCCTTCCTCCTCGGCTAACCCAAGGACAAGGTTTCCATAAGTCATTGTTGAGTCTTGATGAAAACGCCCTTTCTTCAGCATTGACGAGACCTCCACTGCCCAGCAGGAATAAGATGTTCGGAAGCTCTGACAACCTCGACCTCGCCTCATCAAGCTCTTTCAATGATAGGGGCGGATATGGATTTCTCAAAACCATGCCTCATTCAAACTCACCGAAGCAAATTCATTCTTCGTATGCCAGCACTGGCGGCGATTTGTCTGATTCTTCGGAAGAGGAAGTAGATAATATTTATGACGACAGCATCTTTGAAGAGGTAACTTATCCTGGACAGGGGGGTAAGGCCCAGTTGGTGTCCGAACTGATCTCAAATGATCCCACTGTTGTCAAGGCATCCTTCAGTAAACCCAGTCGTCAAGATATTCACCCGGGGGACCGTCCCCCCCTGCCGATTCCTTATGAAGTGAGTCGAAGATCTCCCATACCGATCCGAATGGCTTTGCCGCCCTCTCCCCCTCCAAAGGTGAAAACTTTAGCACCTCATTCACATCCGATGCCTCTACCTCAAAGAAACACTCCCAGAGATGGCGGAATGGTCCCTCGCTCCGTCAAACAGGAAGACCCATCGAAGATGCCTCCCTCTCCACCCATTAAACATGTCAGCAGAGTCAATTCTCCCCCTCCGTTTGGTTCCGATGGTGTGTCATCTGAACTCCAGCAATTACTCAGCAAGAGACAGACTGGTCCGCACAATCCCAGGGTTGGTGAAGACGTGACCAAGTCTTCATTCACACCGCCCCAACCTGCTGGGAAGAAAAAGGCAATTCTACCCCCTACCTTGAAACAGCAACCCAAAGTATGCATGTACACATCCATTATTGTAATTGCATGTGTATACTGTGTGTACATCCCTCAACATACACTGCATGTGTGCTATAACATACGTACACTGTGTGTACATCCCTCAACATACGTACGTATACTGTGTGTACCTTAACATATGTACACTGTGTGTGTGCCTTAACATACGTACACTGTGTGTGTGCCTTAACATACGTACACTGTGTGTATCTTAACATACGTACACTGTGTGTGTGCCTTAACATACGTACACTGTGTGTGTACCTTAACATACGTACACTGTGTGTGTACCTTAGCATATGTGCACTGTGTGTGTACCTTAACATACGTACACTGTGTGTGGCTTAACATACGTGCACTGTTTGTGTACCTTAACCAATACCACACATACGTACATTTATACATAATATACATATGTATGTGTGCACCTTATTCTGCCATGTGTCTGTTGAGTACGCCAACCAGCCAACCCAGTACAACAGTTGCAACTAGGTAGGGCTGACAGTCACAACAGTGGATGTGTGTGTGCACGGTGTGTGTGCTGGCGGTTCATTGACTCTCAGCAAATTGGTACCTATTCACTGAACCTCTCTCTCACCACTGGCTCTCCAACAGCGCCCCTTCCCTACTTGTTTACCACTTTCCTATGTAGTCAGCTATGTAGGTATATGGCTTCCTAAAGCCTTGTATTGTCTCATGTGCTCACTTGTATGGTTTGGCTCTAATGTGTGTACACATGTAATTATTTGTGCTAAAGTGGTAATGTGTGTTGTGTTCAAATCACTTAAGCCTATGTGTAAATGTACATACACAAACTCACATGAATGTACACACATGCACAAACACACGTTAAACACATGTACGTAAATAAACATCCCTTATGTACTAATACACGAATGCACCAATTCATATGCATACACACATACACACACACACACATGCACGCGTGCGCGTACACACATGCATGCACACACACGTACACACATGTGCGAGCACACACAAGCACACACCAACACACACAAACACAAACACACATGTGCGCACACATGCACACACACATGCACACACGTGCGTGCACACACACACACACACACACACACACACACACACACACATGCACACACACGCACGCACACACGTGCGCGCACACACACACACACACACGCACACACACACACACACACACACACCTAACAGTATTTTACAATCCCCTCATTTCCCACTTGTTAAGGAAACTTCACCAGAACAAGTGGACAATGGACGCAACTCACCCACTTTCAAGAAGGGCTACATCAACTGCAGAGATGTGAGTATGGTATACTTACTACCTGTGTATTGGGGTATTAGGTGTGTACATCTGCTGCCATGTCTATAGGTAGTGTGTGTGTGTGTGTGTGTGTGTGTGTGTGTGTGTGTTAGAAGGCTATTGTTGCAAAGTGGTAATAATCACTGTATCCTATTCTTGATTGTCCATCAGCCATCATTTGTGGATGGGAGCAGGGAGACCAACCACTTGAAACAAAGGACTACTTCAAACAGTACAAGAAACAGCAGTGCAAGTTCAACTGCGAGTGATACACCTCGTTATCCTTTCGATGTGGAGTCCACATATCCTCCCTCGCCAACACCTGCCTTTCCTGTTTCCTGTGATGACAATACTACCTTGTCCAGCAGTCAGCCTAACTATCAATTCAGTAACCAGCTCACTAGCCAGGTTACCAACCTGTCCAGCAGCCAGCCTAGTAACTTTAGGAGTAAATTGAGTACTCTGGATGGGAAATCATTATTCGAACAACCCTCTCCTACCACCAGCAAGGCAGAACCGATTTATGTCAATTGGCCCATTCCAGATGATTTAAAAGCTGAACTTAAACCGGAAACAGAAGACTCATCTGCACCTCCGGTGCCATCTCGAGGTAATAGAGTACGATCCAAAACGCCAAGTTCAGGAGACGAAACATCCACACCAGTCAAGGCCAAGAGGACGAGCAACAAGCCAAATGACCATCAACAGGGAGAGTCCAGAAACAGTCCACAGATGAGTAGACAAGCTAGAACACCCGAGAGCCCTCCGAAAAGGAGTGGTGGACAATTTCAGCTCAAACCAATACAAGAAGACACATCACAACCAAATGTAAGGAAGAAGCCACCGCTTCCTTCAAGGACAACTGACAAACCGAACCCAACACCCAAACCAGTACATTTTGGGCTTTCTGATTCAGTGTCTCCCGTGAGACCGATAAAACCGAAGGTGGCTCCTAGTAGAAACGAACTCAACTACAACTCTTCTCAACAACCGTCCCCTCACAAGACTCAACAGCAGAAGCCTTCTTATCAACATAGTTCACATGCATCTAAGTCTTCGGTTGCAGATAAAGTAGCAAGGTTCAATTCTGAATTGATGTAGGGGTGGAATGAATTTAAATCAAGAAGATACTCAATCATTCGTCAATAGCATGTGTAAAAGTTTCCTAATTGCATGCGTGCTTTGTTGTTTCAAGTTAATTATATTTAAATGACTTATTTTGTATGTGCATGACAGGATCTGATGTTTATTTGTATGTTTGTGTGTGTGTGTGTGTGTGTGTGTGTGTGTGTGTGTGTGCATTGTGTGTACGTAATTATAATATGATTGGAGTAACAATTTTATTGTAAAATTTAACAACACAAATTAAGCTTAAGATTTTTTATATTCACATGCAGACTTGGTATATTATATGACTTAACCATTATTCATTGTCACCTATCAATAATCTAATATAATAATGTAATTGCAGGTATAACATTATGATAAGAATTGGGATAGCATCTGTTACCTTAATAGAACATAATAGAAACAGCAGCATTCTGTATATGTTCATATATAATTAATGCCTAATTGATTTCACGACGTGTATATAACATGTTATAGAATTTAAACATTGATTGATTGAGTTTAAAAGGTACATATCATGCTTTTTTGTTGAATTCGTTAATGTTTATCACATGATTATATATTTCAATGGGAATTATATACTTAATACTTGTTACAATGTGGATGCATGCATAGGGTCTATGGTACATGATACCATGGCCAACGTCTCATGCACAGCATTTCACACTGCCATCGATCAATCATGTCAATGTCACTTATATAACCAATTACAAGCTAATTTGTAGAGAAAAATCCCATCTTCACCGATACAGTGAAACCTCGCTAATCCGACACCTCTATAATTCAACAT
>OZ026549.1:1032632-1040132 GCA_964020155.1 Chondrilla cf. caribensis
TCAAGTAGCATCTTTAGAGCTCTTTGCATCCATTCAGAAGCATGTTATGACCTGTCTCCTCATTGTATGACCTCCATACGTAAGCACTCTGTCCTTGAATATCAAACTCATACATATAGATATCTGACAAATCAAAGGCAAGTTGTAACCCATACAAGCATATATTGCATCTATATAAATAATCAGTCATATAATATGTACCTGTTTTCTATAATGCTGATTTTGTAATGTTAATATTACATGCATATGCATAATTACAACCAAATTCACACACACACACACACACACACACACACACACACACACACACACACACACACACACACACACACACACACACACACACACACACACACACACACACACACACACACACACACACACACACACATCTTGTGGTATTTATGGTGGGAAAATGCAGATAGGTGTAACCTCTTAACACTGGAACTACTGGAAAACTCTCAAACGTCTCCATTTCTGAAGAACATGAAGTTTTCGTCATGTACGTACGTAGCATCTTCAAAGCTCTCTGTATCCATTTTGAAGCTAGTTATGACCCGCCTCCTTGCTGTATGTTATCCATAAGTACTCCGCCCTTAATTGATTGGATGTCATGTTCAAATATATCTTACAATTCAAAGGCAAGTTGTAACCTATACTATGCATATATAATAATACATACTACTATTATAATATATATATAAATTATCAATTATAAATGTACCTGGTTTCTATAATGTTTATATTGTAATTATATATATATATAATATAACATGTGTATGCAAATTTAATATGCATAATTATAATAATTATTCCTGGAAATAGCATTAATTCTAATAATGCAGCCTTACAGAGAATCAGGAAATAACTATTTAATAAATTCAAAAACTGAAAAACATGTCAGTATGTTATGTAAGAACAATATTATACACAAGTACATGCATGATGAAGCATTTGCATGTCAGCCCCAGGCTGATAACAGTGATTGTCTACAGACGTATGTATGTAGCTCAAAGGGAAAAGGAAGGGTATAGACGCATGCAATCATTGTTAACTGGAAAAGGTCAAACGCTGAGAGAAGAGTCAATTTTTGACCTTTTTGCTTCCGAATCGACTCGTTCATCAGTATCGCCTTCTGGTATTCTACTTCCAGACGGCTGTTCATTAGACGTTGGTCTAGAGTCTAGAAAAGAAGACAAAGCATCATGGAAATCGTCATCATCTTCAGACACTGATATCTGGTCGTCAGAACCACCAGGAATGCTCGATTTCTCGCCAATTCGAGTATCTTTGTCACCAGCAGTTTTCGACCACACTGGAGTATAAGGTTGAGGTGTGTCCGATGTGTCTGTGATGAACACAGGTTGACCATCTTTGTCAATATAGGTGTAGCGTAGTACATACTCTGGTCTCCTGAAATTTGCTTCATTTGCCAGCCTCTGTTTGGCGGTGAAGACTCGAGTCTCCTCAATACAAGACGTGCGATAGTGATATGGAATACAGCTTCTTTCACCCAATTTCTTCACAGTACCTTTTTCAATGGAAACCACCTCAATTTCCCTGACAAATGAATACTTAACAGAAGTATAGCTTGGGTCTTCAAGGTGGGTGCATATCTGCTTCAGGAGCTCCGGGTCACAGGAGGGCAGACCGTGAGGGTCGGGTTGGTTTAGAGCGGTCCACACCAAATAGGAGTATGGAGTGTCTGTTACCTCAATGAGACAGCTCAGGACAGTGGATGGGTTCTCCACAACGCTGGGTAGGGTCCCCATGGTACCTGTTCTGTGCAAACTGCGAGCAAGGAGAAACACGTCCTGGGGATTCAATTTTTCGGCACGGAACACATCAGTGTACATACCCAAATCCGTGACATTCTCAGACACTAGCACTTTGGCCTCGCGGCTCAGGATGAAGAGAAAGTGGTCGTAGTAGGCGTATGGTGCTTGCCAATACAAGATTGCCTCCTGACTGAAGCTGCTGGGTTTCCAGCCTCTGAACTGGACGGTGTGTCGGTCGAGGTTGAACAGTTTGCAGAGTGCCACTCTCACTCTGAACACCTCCTCGAAGCAGACTCCTGGAAGGCGAGCCAGGTAAAGAGTGGTGGAGAAAAGAAATCGATCGCTCGAGCATAGTTCTGGCGGTCCGTCGCAGGACTGCGGCATGTTCATCATACTGTGGAACTTGGCCACGTAGTGGTTGGCTGCAGGCTTCTTCATAGTGTCCAGCAGAGAGTAAACAAAGTAGCCATCTCTCAAGTTCACCAAGTCATATTTTTCCAAACTGGTGAAAATGGCGAAGAACGTACCGTCCGGATCCTCCAGCCAATTGGAGCTTAGGAAAGGGCTCCCGTCATGACACCGAATGCTCCTGAGTTTGTGGACAACCTCCCCGACAGCTCGGTTCTCAAACAGCTCACAAATCCTCACCAGCATGGTGGCGTAGTGGATACTAGCTCTGTCGGGAATAAAAGGAACGCGGTTCGAGTTGTAATCTCCCGCCCAGAACCGTCTTCTTCTGCGTCTTCTGCTCGGTAAACCTTGTTGTTGTTGTTGTTGTTGTTGTTGAGGACCATCACCAGAAACATTCCCAGTACTTGCTTGTTGTGTGTCTTGCGTTGGCAGATTGTTGAGTGCTTCCTCGCTCTCATCAGGGTCAGTACTGGTCCCAATGCTGACGTACTGCCTCATGGTACCATTCGAGGACGTTGAGGGATTGTCTGCCATCTTTATCTAAGAGAAAATAAATGAAAAAGGGGTGATATGTCGTAATTATGACAGCAAACATACACCATACATATACATACATACACGAGGCATGCTAAAAGAAGACTCGGACACAGGTGTAAACCATAGCAGTATGGGAGGGATGCCTGGCAAGCCAGCGGCAAAGCGATGAAAAGAAAAGAGAGAAATAAAATATTCCTATCTACGGTGTATAGTGAGCCCTCACACAGATTGACAAAGTCGATAGTGACATACAGTGGAGTGGGAACTTGTACTTCGATATCAGTGCGGGACACGGAGGTCATTCCGGGATCGAAGCTTGAAAAGAGGAGGCAGTTGAGAAAACCCCATGCGCTTAACTTAGGAAAAATTCGAACTACTCAGCAAGCTCGACTAAAGTGGATTTCACCGCATAATACTACTACTTTACGACAAAGACAAAGATATGCAGAGGGTTGCCGGATATCTACTGACTAGTGGATAGTAGAGAGATGATGATCAGTTACAAATACATGAAAACTATGGGAAAGGTATACTAGAGCATCATGACATAAAGGTAAAACACGTTAAAATCGGTGACAACAATGAGGGGTGTTTCTTACTGGAAATTAAACTCGGTTTTCTTCCTTCACCACCTTGCGGAGGACATTTTATGGGCTGGGCATGAAAACGGGGATATACGGAAGTGGGGCACCAAATTTGCAACATCACTATTAATTTTATTTCAAAACGGCAGTATGCACAAGTCACGAGTATTATCCACTCGTTCTGTACACTGTCACCTCGATATTGAAAACAGTACACACTGATTTGTTTTTTGCAAAGTTAGATATAATAATATGTGTCTTTGTGTACCAGTGCTCATTCAATAACTCCACAACAAACAGAAAACAGCCACCAACATCACTATATGTGCACACTTGTTGTTTGCTCGAATGCAGGACTATGCTGCCGCTGTTGGTACCCATTTTTCCCAAAATATTTTCGAACCGCTTTGACAAAAACATGCAAAAAAGTTTACCCATTGTGGGTTGAAGCGAACACAACACCTCTAGATTCCTAGGTAGACTCCTCTATCTGTGATACGCATTGGAATCCTAATTGACACATTGAAAATTGTATTAAAACACGCAATAGGAGTGAAATAGGTACTTGTGTTTTATATACATCACTGTGTTCAGAACATCTCAATGATGGTGGAGTACATACAGTAAATCATATCTTATAGCGGTTGATACATGACTTAGTTTGAAAAAGCACAGGAATCGATTCTAATATGACCAATCAATATCCCATTGCAAAAGGCCAAGTAGAGATTGAGTGAACGGCTCGAACAGTCCTTTGATGCGTTCCCTGTTCCTTTCACTCAACGTTACATTGTGAGAGCGATCACCACCACCCTTATTGTACACTGAAGAAGTGATGGATGATAGCTCATCGTCACTCAGTTGGGGAATGTCAAGAAAATCAAACAACTCAGATAGTGTTTGCTTTGGATCTCTGAAGAATTCTTCGCTGTTCATGATCATGATCTTTTCTGGGGAAGGATAGTTGCAGAACCAGTTGGAAAGAAATATCAGATATAGAGAATCATACAACATATTAGGGGCTCCCTTGTAGCCTTTTAAGCAGGCATTCTCGTGAGCAATACGAGAAGCAGTATGCTCATTCAAACCTGACTGATTGTGGTCAAAGTGAGTTTTGAACAACTCCCACTCGTGTTCAAACACACTGTTGATGTCTGAATCACGATAGTGTGCGTTTAGTCTAGTTCTCATCAAATAATTTGACTCGAAACGTCGATATGGGTTTCGGAGCAGGTATACAATTCTTGCCTTTGTGCCGCATTCATCTACAATCCTCTGTGGAACCACACATCCAGTGGAATAGCCGACAGAGCTTTCCCCAATAAGGACACCAGGGGAGTGAGGGAAAAACGACATGTATTTTTTCCAAGTGTAGACATTGTATCTGGTTGTGAAGTAAAACACTTCTCCAGCTTGCTCTTCGCTGTCCAGCCTCGGTCCCTTGAAGTTTGGGTGCTTGGAGAGGTACTGGATGAGAGAAGTGGTCCCTCCCTTGCGAGTACCAATGATGAACAGATCCGGGCAGTCCGGGTGTTTGGGGGCGAAAGAAGGCTTCGGTTTCGTTCCGACGAGAGATTTTGAAGGGCAGAGAGAATAGTCAAAGTCGATTTCGTCGGCCTTTCGTGTCAATCTTGACCTAAATTCTATCCAATTCTTGATTTTCCTTGCAATAGCCGACTGATCCAATCCAGTTTGTGCGTTGAGTGTTTCCAAACGTTCTTTGCCAGCCTTAATCCACGAATGTGTGCTACGACTGTACCGGCTGTAGACCAGAATACAAGCAGAGACAAAGACGACCAAAGCGACCAGTCTCACGTACTTCTTCATGGCAACGGGATCAGACATGGGGACATTCCTTCAATCTTCGAAAAATGGCGGCTCAGGGGTCTGGTTATGGGAGACTATCTAATCTCTCGTTAGCATCAACCAACACACGTACTGGAGTAGCTATCAGTGATTCAACACAAACTCTTTGGTCTTGTCAACTTTACTTGTTACGTCTGTACGTTACAAGTATATCCCCTTCCAGAAGTATATTGACCAATATACTTTCTATTCTGTCCGGTTGTACTGTCGCAAAATTAATTGACCTGTGTCAATGATTTATCCTGTGTCATGCAATTTTTGCAGTATTTCCAAAACTCAAAATCGATTCAGCTAGCAACAGTTCATCCCATCAACGTGAATGGCAGTCTATGATCACATAAACTGTCATGTTGTTGACTTGTATTCGATTAGAAAGTAGTTCAATGGAAACATCAAGATTGAAAGTCATAGCTAGCACCTCACTTTCCAAACCTACAAAGTATGGTCAAAATACCTCCTTGAATAGGGGTGGTGGGGAGGGGGGTGGGTTGTGTGCACTTGTTTGTGTGTATGGTGTTATGGGGTGAAATTCCGGTCTCATAACACTACACTTTCCAAACACAAAATATCGTCAAAACACAAACACAGCTAGAGGTTGTGTGTACTCAACAGTGTCTGTGGTGCTTAGGGTCAAATGAGATATTTCAATAGGATAAATTTAGATATCACATTTTAGACCAAATGAGGTAAGGAAAATTCAGTCTTGTGGTATTCAGAGGTAGTACTTTTGATTGGGTAGGATAATTTTTGCATCTTAGGTCTAAAATTTAGCAGCAGAACTCTATACAATGGGATAAATTGCTGCTAATTTCAACCTGGATGGGACAAGTTCTGGGCGGGTCAATTTCTGCTGCCATGCCATTACAACAAGACTGCCTGGTTGCTTAGCAGACCTGCTAGGTTGTGGAGCAGGATCATCCAGGTGCTAAACGGATTTCTCCTGCCATGCACCAATAATCACTTATATCATTCACACATAAAATAACTATGAAATAATTGACAGATTCTCAATGAGTCAATCAAAGGTAATTATTTACATCAACTCAATAGTGACATGCGGGCAGTAACAATAAGGTCATAATAATACTATTAATTTTAAGATTACAATAGTTCTATAATTTACATATCAAAGGCAACGAATACGTAAACATAGGTAGCATCTGTCACACATTTCAACACAATCCAGTTAAGAAGACACCTCGGAACTTTGGCTACTTTCTTTGCTCTCCTTGGAACCTTCATTCTCTGGTTTCGGGTGTTCTTCACCATTCTCCTTTATCCCATCTTCATCACCTTTCTTCTTGTCTTCTTCCTTCGGAGGTGTTTCTTCAAGGGTATTTTTATCACCGTCTTTGACAGGGGGAATTGGTTCCCCGCGGAAGCCTTCCGGGCGAGGGGGGAGGGGCGGTTCTTCCTCGTCATCGCTGTCAGCTAGGATGTCAGCCAGGGAGAGTCCGCGTCGAGCCTCTTCCTGCGTCTCCGACACTTTCTTACACTTGGTGGCCAACTCTTCGTAAGGCTTGCCATGGAGGAAGACAATCAGGATGACCGTCATGTTGTCGGTTCCATACTGAGTGGCTCTCGCGGATGGAGCAAGGCAATGGTCCATCAGCTCTTCACAGATCTACGCAAAAAGGAGAAGACATCCAACTGTTTCTCATGCACGTGCACAATAGGCATAGATGTGGGATGATGTGTGGGAGGATCAAAGGGAAGTGTTCACACGCCCACGATGTGAACACATTTGTTAATTGTTCTGTTAATCTTCAGGTGGAAATTTTTCAAAGACATCCAAGCTACTAATAAAATAGCTACGAAAGCACGTAATGCACAGTGGAACCTCTATTAAAGGACACTCCCAATAAAGGACACCATAGAAATTACCTCCCTACAAAGGACACTTTCTTAGGCAACAAATTTGTACTTTCCTATAGTGTTAATACACTTTTCACCTCTGAAGAGTGGACAACCTCTCTACATTCCAGTAATACATGCAGTCTTTGTCAATGCACAGCAGTGAAGCCCTCACCTGTTTAGGTTCCTTCTCTTCTGCAATTCTTGTTCTGACAAAGTCCAGTACCTGGTTGTTCCTCAGGCAGTCCCAAATACCTGGAAAGATTGAGGAGAGTGTGAGACAATGCTGCTACGAGACCACATCGGACTCAAGATACATATGCTATGAGGGGGAGACGCACTGCCACATCCAAACCCACCCAACACCAAACCACTCTCACTCATAACCACTACTACACAGAGACAGGCGCACACACACACACACACACACACACACACACACACACACACACACACACACACACACATGT
>OZ026549.1:1042632-1052632 GCA_964020155.1 Chondrilla cf. caribensis
ATCTACATGTGTTGGCGCTTGAACATATCAATATAAGCACATACATGTACACAGTCATATGTGAATGGCACTATGGATACCTACGTACGCATGTAGGTTTCTACATGTGTACACTAGTACATACTTATAAAATGTGGTTGAGAAGAGATTTATACACATGCATGCATGCACACAAGCACATACATACGTACATGCATGCACACAAGCACGCACGCATGCATGCATGCACATACACACACACACACACACACACACACACACACACACACACACACATACACACACACACACACACATACACACTCACTGAATGCTTCAGTTTCAACTATTTTGTTATGGAGGCGGTCTTTCACATGCAGAGCTACTCTATCCCCTGTGAACCAAGAAACAGATACACACACATGGTACACAGGAATACACTAACCACATACTCATAAGTACATGTACAGGAGTATATAGCTGCATGGTATGTACTGCATGTACAGTACATGTACTGAGGACCACCATTAATCAACTCTAGTTTGTGTTGAAACGAGTAGATTGTGTTAAAAAAACTGCCAAGTCTGCTGAAGATATAAAGTTTGGTGAACCATTTCCGCTCAGTTTTTAGCTAATTCTTAATTCCCAACACAGAAAAAAGGGGGGAGGGAGAGATACACATCGGAAGTTGAAATAAGAATAATGCCAAGGAGTTCAGGTTGACATTGAGGACAGAGATTAAGGTGGATAAAGAATTTGGAGGGTGAAGCAGCAACAGTGAAAAAACTTCACTTTACATGTATGTACATATGTATGTATGTATGTAATAGTTATATCCTGCCTAGGTGTGCTGCAGCAGATATAACTATCTTGTATCCTGGTGTGGTGAATTATAGACTATTTATACTGCAAATATGCGCATAGTCCAAGATAACATATTATATACAATAGAAATGTGTTTACTAATTTCCTGCCTTGTTCTCATGCAATTAATCCTAACAATGAAACCTGTCTGGTGACCTGTACTGTATCACTGACCTGTGCTACATGGCTTATGTATGCACAGTTTTTCCTTTGATCCACCCCTCAACCAGGATACAAGTACGTATGTATGTTTGTATCCTGGTTCCGCGAAAGATCAAAGAGAAAAGTGTGCACACATCAGCGCTGGAAAAACAGGTCACTGATGTGTGCACAGTTCACCAGACAGGTTTCATTGTTAGGATTAATTGCGTGAGAACAAGGCAGGAAATTAGTAAATACATTTCTATTGCATATAATATGTTGTATTGGACTATGCGCATATTTGCTGTATAAATTGTCTATTATTCGCCACCCAGGATACAAAATAGTTGTATGTATGTATGTATGTACGTACACTTGTTGTAATTGTGGGTGTAGTATTTAGTATCCTTACCTCCGTGTCCGTCGAACACTGCAAAATAGGAGGTGTCAGGGTGGTTCTCTAAGGGAACTAAGTGAGAGTGTGCATCTTCCATGTCTAGTGATTTAGTTTAGGACTAGTCACACCAACAGTGCAATACAACACCAACAGTACAACACACCACTAACAGTATAACACATCACCAACAGTACAACACACCACCAACAGTACAACACATCACCAACAGTACAACACGTCACCAACAGTACAACACACCACCAACAGTTCAACACACCACCAACAGTACAACACACCACCAACAGTACATGCAACATTGTGAATGGTGGGAGACCACAGTGGGAATATGTGAATTGCAGTGAACATAATGGGGACTGAGGGGAATACCAAATGATGGAGGATAATAAAAGGGGAAACCCCAACTCAAAACATCATTTCTATGGGTTGGTAGCTACATAATATCTATAAAACCTGACAAATCCAAAAACTAGAGTCATACAGAGAAGACACACTGAGGAAACAGGTGGTCTAAATCACACAGAGGGGAGATACTAGGGCCAACACACTGAGGAAACAGGTGGTTTGAATCACACAGAGGGGAGATACTAGGATTGATATGAAAATCCCAACAGAAGTTGGAAAATAAAACTGAAATCAATCATATCATAAAGGCGTTCTCTCCACAACTCCAAAAATAGCCTATAACAAACATATGTAGTCTTTTGAATGTAACAATACAAATTGTATGTACATTTTCACTTCTAAGTACAGTGCAACACCTAGCATCTATAAATAGTAACAAATGAGATTACATCATAAGATATTCAATGTGCTGATGCAGACAGATAAAGAAAAATGTGTGTGTGTGTGCATGCATGTGTCTGTGTGCGTGTGCGTGCGTGCATGTGTGTGTGTGTGTGTGTGTGCGTGTGTGTGTGTGAGAAGATCTACAACACAGTATTGCTCCCCCCTCCCACACAACTTGCGAGTTAACCCCAATGGCTGACAGTAAGTGAAGCCCCCAGTATCCTTATATGTCCTATAAGCCTCTCCCAGGGTGAATCCAGAGAGTGGTCTAAGTAGGTTACGTTGCTTAAGCACAAATATTGCCACTGAGGAATCCTGGAATGTGCAAAATGATCTCAGAAACAGCTGTATGCAAGCCAGCAACAGAGGAAGTAAGCCAGCGACCAGATATGTGATCCTGATTTTTCCCTTTGTAGAGAAGAGGGGACTTCATACTCCACAAGGAGATAACTCACCACCAAAGTAGGCCACACATCATGTCGAGATATACTGAAATGTGGGGGCTACAGTAGAGCATTGAGTACATTTGGACACACGGGTGTGTGCATGTACATGCATATGTACACACCAACACACACACACACACACACACACACACACGCACACACACACACACACACAGGGACAAACGTACATGTAGTTGCTGTACACAGCCATTCCATACACACACCCCTCATGTTCGTACTAGTACACATATATTGAGAGGGCCCCTCCTCTACACAATTCTCTGGTTCACACACAATGAAGGCACTGTGTCTGTGGTTGGAATTAACACCCTGTCTGAGAGGATACTGACTCTCCACCCTTGCATTGAGGAAGAGCCGACTCTGTAGAGTTCTGTGTCGATCGAAGACGAATTCTTGGTTGTAATAGGCTCTGAAAGTAGCTGTCCCATGTTTGACGCGACCGTTGAATCTCTTGAAAGTGAGGGTCACAAGGTTACCTAAAGCAGACAACGTGCATGCGTGCCAGTGGAACGGTTGAAGACAAGGATCATCGTTAGCACAGGAAAACACGCAAAGAAGGGGTTACTCACTCGTTGGTACTCTGGGGGAGACACTGTTCGACACTAAGCGTGAGGTGAGTTACAACAAGGAAATCCCTGACTCGCCCTATACACCCCAAATAAGGAATTGACTGTATTACGTAATGGAATTTATATAAGAGATACAGGTGTAGTTTATCTGTATAAAATGAAGTAATTTGCCCGTTCGAGTGGCAAGGTTCGCCGAGTTGATGTGGAAGGAGAAACCCAACAGAACTCATGATAGAGTTCCCTAAAGCTCCGCATAATAATGCTTTGAATCTCGCATTCGCCACTCGTCCAGACAAGAACCACGTGGAGTTAAACACGTGTAACATGAAGGTCAAGACCTTTTATGTTCGTCGGCCATTTTATTCGGCCCCTCCCACGCTTCGTCAGCGCGAGACGTGTTCGCTAGAGGGGTGTGAATAATCGTGACCCTCCGACAAAAATGGAAGAAAGACGCCCAACTCCTCTTCCACCCGGGGTGATGCCATCTGGCTCCAGGGAGGATCTCTATGCGCAGCTCCAGGAAGAAAGCGAAGCGCGAAAACCCGAAGAACAACTGTTGGTCCAGGTGGGTGCGATTGGAAGCTATTAAGCGTTGCATCACTTTACGATCAGGATTGAGTGTGAGCGCTGCTACGAGGAAGGAAATATCGAAACACGTAGTAGAGCGATCCGGGGATAAATGCGGTTGCATATGTGTTTCCGATACGTCAGACCGAAAATCCTGGAATATGCTTGGTCTTTGTCGGGCCGTGTTTAGTGCATACATAGATACTCTATAGTATAGAGTATCTATGGTGCATACTATCCGCATTCGGACAATAATGCTAGTTTATGCGTCTATCATTGTTCGTGCAAGATCTACAGACCAGTGTATAGCAAGACTTGCATGTATTGGTGCTATTTTGCCATTGTACTGAACTATGTGTTATTGTAGTATTTGCCGTGAAATATTCAAGATTAGTGTGGAAAAATCTCTCTACTGTTGCTTAGAAGAGGTTTTTAGTGGCAGTGGTCTCGTTGAACCTATTACATTAGTACTACTCAGCTCACACATGTACAAGTGGCACTTCTTGTAATTCCTACTGATGAAATAACTTTTGTTCTATGTACAATTCCAAATGCAATGCAATGTTACAATTGGAGTAGGTACGTATATTGCAAAGTGATAACCTGCCATGCAGGGAGAAGGACTCTGTGCTTTTGTTCAGAATAGAGAGAAATGCAGTATTTTTACAACTATTAACATGAAATTGTCTGCTCTTGCACAATCTTGATAATTTCGATTTCGTGGAACAAAGTACATTCAAAATAGGGAAATTGGAAAATATTTTATACAATATGCGTATACAGCTTACAAGGTTGGTTCTCTATGTTGTGTCTGTATGAACATTTAGGACTTGTCATCTGATGAGGAGCCAGTGGAGAGGAAACCCAGAAAAAAGGGGACAAGGGAGAGGGTTGTCGTTGTGGAGGTCCATCCTAACGTGGTCAGCACAGATCCACCCTCTGCTTGGAGAACAGAGCAGGAGCGCGTTGCTGACAGTACCTCCACACAAAGAACACATTCTTATCGGCTACCAACTGAAGGTTGGTGCATCCATCTGTTTTGTATGTCTTTAGTCTTTTGTATGTATTTAGTAAGTGTACTCTTTGGCAGTGTACCACATGTATGAAACCTACTTCCAATACTGTGTGTATACTGTATGTACAGTTGAAACATGAAAATACATGGAATTTCACATTACAAATTCATATCTCATGTGCATAGTGTTCTTAATGTATGTTTACTTTAGCATTAAATGTGGGGGCTTTACAAATGTTTTGCTAAGTGATTTTGTTAATGAGGTTGGAGTGTTGGTACAGTATGATGCAAATCGTATGCAGTTATGTGTGTGTGTGTGCGTGTGTGTGTGTGTGTGTGTGTGTGTGGAAGTAGGTATGAATAATTATCATGCACACAGGTGAAGCAGATATTCTCTCAATTCCACTAGTCATATACGTAAAGTGCAACTTGCTTAGTAAGTATTTGGGTTAGATGGTTAGTGTGTACACTTCACTCACTCCCTAGCTCATGTACACTATGTCAGCCAGTACTGATAGCAAGTACCTCTGATAAGAAGTACAGATTTGGTGTGCCCTTCAAGGTACCAACAAAGCATGTTTGACTATACTTGCATACTCCTGGCTATAGTACACACACTTCACTCAGCCCCTAGCCCACATACACTATGTCAACCAGTACTGATAGTAAGTACCTCTGATAAGAAGTACAGATTTGGTGTGCCCTTCAAGGTACAGACTAGGCAAGTTGAACCATGTGTACAAGCTATTCACCTGGTCAATATTTCCTTCTTGTCACAGACCTCGAAGGAGAATCAAGTGGAAGTGACGTGGAGTCGGTTGTCAGCCCTGTGTTCAAGGATCCTCCTACACCTGTGAGAACAACACAGTAGAACCAACACCCCCAGGGCTTGTATCAATCTCCAGGGTCTCTCCTCCATCAATTGTTGTATATGTAAAGTGTATCCATTATACTTTTGGTCCCGCCAATAGTTTTACATATGTACAGTATGTATGTACCACATGTCCTTGTAAAGGTTGTACGATATCCTCTGTATTTCTATCCAGTCTCATTGCTTTTGTAAATATTTTACTCGTGTACATATGTGAACCAATCGATGAGTGTTCCTTGATATTTATTGTACGTATTGTTATAAATATGTGTATGTGTGTGGGGAATGCTGTTTCCTAACAACACAACAATGTAACGACAACTATCGTGTGTGTAAGATGAGCTGATATCAATCTCCTAACTTCCATATAGTTATAATATACGTATATGCACATAATATACACATTAACCTGTTTTGTAAGTGCCCTGGTTGGTACACACTCCTGGTTAGTACACACTCCTGGTTAGCACACACTCCTGGTTAGCACACACTCCTGATTAGCACACACTCCTGGTTAGTACATACTCCTGGTTAGTGGGTACATTCCACGCCGTCCCTAGCTCATGTACACTTTGTCAACCAGTACTGATAGCAAGTACCTCTAACACGAAGTATAGGTTTGGTGTACCCTTCAAGGTGCTCACTAAGCAAGTTGGACTACATGTATGTACGTACGTAATTCCGTAGAATTAGGTATATATGTAATATATGAATGATTATTAATGTTATCAGTGGATTTATGAGACTTATTTTATGGATTTGCAAAAGTTCGTTTGAGAGGAATAATGGTAGCTATACAGCTTTAAAATTTTATGTAACTGTCTTCACAGAGGATGGGGGTAGAAGAAGATGATAGCATTATGTAGGTGGAATATCAGTGATGAAATACTTTAGCTAATGTGAACACATAAGATCTCACTTGCATTCAAGCTTGGTAACAAAGCAGCTCATTCAACAGAAGCCACTCGTGATAATTTCCATTGATCACAGACAAATTTTAGGGACTTCCCCTTGGTTTACTTTAAGCACATTAGAAGTGTCTAAATCTCTCCCATACAACATATGTGTCAAGAGAATGTGTTTGTTCTAAGTGATGATTTCTGCTAAGAGTTTCTTAAGTGCTTTCAGGTTATGTGTTCACTAATGCAACTGTAGAAATGTACATTGTGTGTGCCTGTGTGTGTGTGTGTGTGTGTGTGTGTGTGTGTGTGTGTGTGTGTGTGTGCATGCTTGTGTGCATGTGTGCATGTGTGCATGCATGTGTGTGCGATCAGACAATCTATTATAACCCATTTGTCCTCTTTCCAACACGTCATGTCTATGGTAGAGTGAAAAAGAGAAGTCAATTGTTGAATCTGAATCCACTCCAACAAAGAAGAAAAGTACAGTTCTACTGGTGTCTGCATCACAGCTTAATGTTCTGTGATGTGTGTATGTGTGTGAATGTGTACGTACGTATATACACCAGTACGTAAAGTACGAGTGTACTTGCCACTGAATGTGTACAGTATATGTACGTACATGTGTATTTACATGCCTGTACATGCCACTGAATACGTATGTATATGCAGTTTATGTATACGTGTGTGTACACGACTGTGAATATGTACAATATAAGTATTTACATGTATGTAGGGTCTCGTAACTATGTGTACATATGTACCTACTCGTGCATGGGCTTATGTGTGGCTTATGGTGTATATGTACGTACAGTACACACACATGCTTTATGGTGATGTGTATGTATAAACGTACACGCAAGTTCAATATGTACAAGCATTTCCTCGGCCTACCTACTGAGTGCAGTGTGTATTTAGTGCATACTCTGTAGTTTGACTATTTTGCTCGCTCTCATCCATTATAATGTGCTCAGCTCTTCCCTTTGTATGTGTATGTGCATATGTATGCAGATAGTTGGGTAGGCACTGTGAATTTCGTTAAACCAGCTACTACTCATGTACATTATGTACTACTAACTGCCATCTCTTTTGTACATAGATTCGTTCGTGTACACGAGTATCATCCTCCAAACTTGTTAATCTGTCACATTCATCTTCGTAAATTGCAACGGATTGATTAGAATTCACTGCATGGTCATACTGTACACATTCAATTGACCTCACTTGGTTGGGACATGTCTACCTGTCCTCCCCCCCTCACTTGGTTGGGACATGTCTACCTGTCCTCCCCCCCCTCACTTGGTTGGGACATGTCTACCTATTCCCCCCCCTCACTTGGTTGGGACATGTCTACCTATCCTCCTCCCCCTCGCTTGGTTGGGACATGTCTACCTGTCCTCCCCCCCTCGCTTGGTTGGGACATGTCTACCTGTCCCCCCCCCCCTCGCTTGATTGGGACATGTCTACCTGTCCTCCCCCCCTCACTTGGTTGGGACATGTCTACCTGTCCTCCCCCCCTCACTTGGTTGGGACATGTCTACCTATCCTCCTCCCCCTCGCTTGGTTGGGACATGTCTACCTGTCCTCCCCCCCTTGCTTGGTTGGGACATGTCTACCTGTCCCCCCCCCCCCTCACTTGATTGGGACATGTCTACCTGTCCTCCCTCCCTCACTTGGTTGGGACATGTCTACCTATCCTCCTCCCCCTCGCTTGGTTGGGACATGTCTACCTGTCCTCCCCCCCTCGCTTGGTTGGGACATGTCTACCTGTCCCCCCCCCCCCTCACTTGATTGGGACATGTCTACCTGTCCTCCCCCCCTCACTTGGTTGGGACATGTCTACCTGTCCTCCCCCCCTCACTTGGTTGGGACATGTCTACCTGTCCTCCCCCCCTCACTTGGTTGGGACATGTCTACCTGTCCTCCCCCCCTCACTTGGTTGGGACATGTCTACCTGTCCTCCCCCCCTCACTTGGTTGGGACATGTCTACCTGTCCCCTCCCCCTCTCCTCTTCAGATATTCTCAAGGACTTCTTGGGCAGTTTTCAGAGGCCGTCAACCCCACCAAGACCGATGTCACCTTTCAAAAAATCCAACAAAGTGGCTCCTATCACTTCTTTCCCGTCTAAAGGGAGCCACTCACCCGCTGGAGGCAGGGAAGTATTCAGTTCTCCCCTGGTCAACATTTCAACCAGAGAAGAGGGTGATACGAGTGGTGCTACTGGGCAAGATGAAGGTGTAACGCAGACAACAGTAACACAAACCAGTCCGACTGTTATCTCCAACGTAGCTGTGGAGCAGTTGGAGGAAGATGTGGACAATGATCCTTTGTACACGGCTGTGTTGACTACCTCCTCCGACGTGGGACCCAAATCTCGGACAACAGCGGAGGTTCGGGTGGGATCACCCGACGCTGTGACATCTGACTCCACTGTGGACTCCGGTGTGAGCCTTCTGAGCAATGTCGTGAGTGAAGAGCCACTTTACTCCCCTGTTCTGAAACACAAGAAGCAAAAGAAGCAGAAACATCGGACGAATGATGGAAATGAGAGAGCATATGAGATACTTTCAAATCCATCAGCAACTGGCGAAGAGCAGCTCAGTGAGGGACTCGTTCAACCACATGACATCCCTCCGCTAGCCAAGATCACTCCTGTTTCAACTCCAGTTGACGGCCCATCCAGGCAGATGGGAACGCAGACCGATGATGTTTATTATGCTTCTATTGATCTCGATCGGATAGCTGATAGCGAATCAGATGAAAATGCAACTGAAGATTCCCGAGTTGACCAAAACAGGAAGTTGAAAAAATTGCGTAACTCCCTCATGAAAGAGCAAAAAGACATTACGGATGGTAGGAATTGTGACACGCCCACAGACACGCCCCAACAAGACCCACTGGACATGCTCCCCATCCACTATGCAGCCATGAAGGGAAACAAGAAGGAACTGTCCTCCATTGTAGCTGAGATGAAGGGCAGAGGATCCAGCCTGGATGTAAAGGACTGCGAGGGGAGAACGGCCATCATGCATGCCGTGCACAGGGAACAGCACTCGTGTGTCCGAGTACTGGTTGACCAGGGAGCTGACATCAATGCCAAGAGTTTTGGTGTGTGTGTGTGTGTGTGTGTGTGTGTGTGTGTGTGTGTGTGTGTGTGTGTGTGTGTGGTGTGTGTGTGTGTGGTGTGTGTGTGTGTGTGTGTGTGTGTGTGTACATACATAAATATGCTTGCTTTTTCTGTCTACTGGACTTCCAAATCCACTTGTGTCCACAGATGGCAGCACTGCCCTACACCAAGCTGCCTACATGAATCCACCCTCTACTGTAGCTCTAGTACTAGGACTAGGAGGGGATGGAACAATCAGGGTTAGTGCACACACACACACACACACACACACACACACACACACACACACACACACA
>OZ026549.1:1065132-1072632 GCA_964020155.1 Chondrilla cf. caribensis
ATACTATTTCACTCTACACATCTGGATGTCTGTGTACTTATCTCAGTCGAACAACACTCTCTTAAATGGAGTGTAGTGTACTTTAGAAGTACCCGCACGCACACAACTTGGTGTTCTAGTGTAAACACTTGTATTCCCACCTGCAACCTCTCTTTAGAGTTTCAATTGGCCAGCAAACTCGTGAATCGTCTGTCACAGGTTACTGCCTAGATACCCATTCAGGAAATTACTCACCTCAGTGTCTCTCTTGTGTACAGCATGCACTAATATCTGTAATAAGCACACAATTGCACCAGCTTGTAGTCTATTGCTGACACAACCAGCAGGTGATTGTGTAGTGGTCATATATGGCTTCAGCTATTGTAGTGGTTGTATGGGAAATTGAGTCAACCTGATTTATCCCAACTGGAGTTATCTGAAACTGTCACTTATCCAACAGGACATCCTTTTGAATACTCCTTAGCAGTCAACTTGACAAGAGTGTGCCCTGGTTTATGTCAAACTGGGGAACCTTTAAGGGGAGTGATTGTGTTCTGATAAATCGACAGGTGAATGTAGATATGGAGAGCTTTTCGCCTTAGTTTCAGCTTGTGATGCCAACATGTCAGTGAACAGTCAACATGAGCACTCCATTGTTATAAATTCCAATACATGTCCTGGTCTGAGTCTTGGTATGTGGGGTGAAATGTCAATTGATAACCTTGAGTACCAACACTGAGCTGTTGACACGACTTCCTGACAGTTTTATCTCATTGGATACATATGCAATTTGATATCTGAAGACGCTAGTCAATAGTTCCATATTAACCATGTCCAGAGATGCCAATTCTGAGTTATTCAACTCGCTATCCTACGTAGCTCTGAGAGGGGACCCAGTCTTCGTCCAACCTTCTTTCAGTTTCACAGTCTCTCTCCTGCATGGGTTGACCTCATATAAGAGACATGTCCAGCAATGAATGACACAGATGTGGGTACCATGGGACTGGGTGTGGCTCCTAATGTAGGTACCATGGGGCTAGGTGTTCGGTACCTAATGGGGTACCATGGGGCTAGGTGTGTGGTTCCTAATGTAGGTACCATGGGGCTAGGTGTTCGGTACCTAATGTGGGTACCATGGGGCTAGGTGTGGCTCCTAATGTGGGTACCATGGGGCTGGGTGTGCAGTACCTAATGTAGGTACCATGGGGCTAGGTGTTCGGTACCTAATGTGGGTACCATGGGGCTAGGTGTGGTTCCTAATGTAGGTACCATGGGGCTAGGTGTGGTTCCTAATGTAGGTACCATGGGTCCGGGTGTGCAGTACCTAATGTAGGTACTGTACCATGGTGCTAGGTGTTCGGTTCCTAATGTGGGTACCATGGGACTGGGTGTGTGGTACCTAATGTGGGTACCATGGTGCTAGGTGTGTGGTTCCTAATGTAGGTACCATGGTGCTAGGTGTGTGGTTTCCCACTCAGTAATTTATGTATATTTACTCTTATTTAGACATTGTATTAAGGAGTGTATAAAATGGTAAAACCCACAAATGAAATCATTCCTAAACTATGTTGGTATTTAAACTCTAAACGGCATTGTTTGTTCAAAGGTCATCCATTAGCATGTTACCTATTATAGACCATTTATGGTTTGTTTCATTGTTTGCAGGCTGTGGGACTAAACGACATGCATATAGGAGTGGTAAATAACCTGTGAGATTGGCAAACAACCTGTTGTGATGTTTGTTTCTCATGTTGTGATAAATGCAGCAAATGTGTGCATTGTCCACTGGTATATGTGAGTGTACATGTTTTTCCCAGTGGTGAATGTGTGGGTGACTATTGTCCTTTGACCTCGAGCCTCTTTGGGATAAGCCTCACATAGTTTGTCTCTTGTATTTCTTAAAATTACAAATATTTATTAATTTTGTATCTTTCGCAGGTTTTGTCCAAAGAAAACTAACTACATTTGAACACATGCACGAAAGTATAGTACATTTTACTTATGTTGTTATACCGCTGTCACACGGTGTATATCTTTCTCAAGGGTCAACCCTAGATTTAGCGAGGAGTGTCCGTGATGGTGAACTATAGCCGGCATAAGAATGCGAAAACACCGCCGTGTTTGTTTTGTTTATGTGCACCGACGCGCGTAAACTCCGCGCATTCAACTTCCTGCATGGCCATTGGTTTCTCGTTAACGCCCCCTCCAGACCTCAATATACACACACTGCATTCGAGAAGTACGTGTTTTTGTATAGCTACCGACCTACGTTGTGGAGTCGACATTGTGTGTGTGTGTTCAATCGTGTATTCTGGCCGACTAGCTAGCGTCCGCGGAGAAGGAGGAGTGATGGATTCCAAGCAGCGAGAGGAGACCGTTGGTTCGATTTACCGCGAGTTGTCCGCCTTGAGGAGAATGGGAGACCCGAACGACCTCATCAAGCTGACGTCCAACGTAGTGAAGAACGCGAAGAAGCTACTCGAAGGCGTTCCCGAGTCTGAAGCCGAGGAGGGGAAGTCTCTTCTTTCCCAGTTGATTCTGGCCACCAAGGTAATCGCGCAGGACCCAACTGCCTCGAACCCAAAGGCCCTACAGGCCCTGTCTTCTTCGAGTCGAAACGTTGAACAGCTCGTTAAACGCCTGAACGCTTGGCATGCTTCGAAGGATGTCGCCTCGGACAGAAGGAGTCCCCTTGAGATCAAATTAGAACAAATATCTCCAGTTTCGGGTTCTCCTCCCACCAGCCCTGTCTCCGAGAGAGAAGAGAAGTTGGTTCACAAACTTGAACACGAGAAAAGACGTCTTGTCAGTCGAAAGGAGATAAGACGTTCCAACGCTGTGCCCGAAGACCCAAAACTGATTCTTTCAGACGCGGTCTCCGTCATCAACACCACAGTCCAGGAGATGGAGGCAGAACTGGCCAAAATCGACCCGAGAAGAGAGCCTCTTCTCCAACCGTTGTTGAGTCTGTCTCAGAAGGTTATTCAGCTCCTTGACCTTGAAGACACTCTGTTTGTAGCCAAGTTTCCCATGAGGAAGCAGGTGAGACCGCAATGCAGTACAGTGTGTGTTGGAATGCAGCTAGTGGTGGGGTGGTGTTGTGGAGGTCTTAATGTGCATGTGTGTGTACACGAGTGCTGGAATTTGTATGGGGTACATGCATATGTATGCATGTGTGATGGTGTGTGTGTGTGTGTGTGTGTGTGTGTGTGTGTGTGTGTGTGTGTGTGTGTGTTTGTGTCTGTGTGTGTGTCTCTGTGTGTGTATGTGTGCATGCGTGTTTATGCATGTGTGATGATGTACGTACGTATGTATGCATATGTTTCTTGTGTGTGTTTGTGTTTGTTGGTGTATGTGTGTGTGTGTGTGTGTGTGTGTGTGTGTGTGTGTGTGTGTGTTTGTGTGTGTGTTTGTGTCTGTGTGTGTCTCTGTGTGCATGCGTGTTTATGCATGTGTGATGATGTACGTACGTATGTATGCATATGTTTCTTGTGTGTATTTGTGTTTGTTGGTGTATGTGTGTGTGTGTGTGTGTGTGTGTGTGTGTGTGTGTGTGTGTGTGTGTGCGTGGTGTGTTGTACACATGTTATGCGTACCATGCATACGCACACGTATTCTTTCACTGCACTTACAATCTTTGTTTAATCACACATATAATTTGTATATTATTGGTCCCATCCATATATGCATGTTCGTATTATAGGCACATGTTTTCTGTTATGATGTTAATGACCATGAATCCAAAATACGCACTACCTGTTGTGCACTGTATTGACTCTCCCCCACACACACATACACACATATATCCTGCTACTAAGTACGAATTGCTCCTATATTGCTGGCATTTTAGTAGCAGTCATCCTTGAAGCGTTTCACTTCTGGTGTAGAGGCGGCAACAGTGCATTGTGAAAACAAGTTGTTTCTTCTCATGTCATTGATAAGTTGTCTCAGGTGTTCATGCGAATATTATGAACTGTCTGATCCCATTTGCCTTCTGTTTGATCTTTATCAGCCATTTTGTATAACGCTATTAGTTCGCACTCACCACAGTAATGTGCCTATTGTATCACAATCCTTTGTTCCTCGCCATTGATATGAGATATATACTGTTACCATGGTAACATTCAATACTAACGGTCACCATGGTAACATCCCTCACTCCCATGTCCCATCAGGTGAGCTGGTAGGGGTGGCCAGTTATTGCTTTAATACCTCTTTCCAAGTATAATTTTGGTTGCCACGGTTGCACATTAATCACAGGATATTGGCAACAGGGGGTGGATGTAGGTGTTTGTTTTGTGGTATTGGAGGCAGTTTTTTGATGGCTGATTCTTCCTTGTAGTTGGGTTCGTTTGTGTCCTGATCAGGTACCTACTTCCTTGTAGAACAAGGACCAATCAATCAACTAATGCGTTAACAATCGATTGACGTTCACTGACAATTGATGTCAAAATCATGTCCGAGTCCCAATGCCATTTCCTACTTGCATGTTGACTGTGGATACGACGTGTACATTTGTATGTACAGTGGGACCTTTCTAGTGCAAACCTCTGAAATGTGGAAACCTCTATAATCAGGACACCATTCTGTGTCCCAGTGCAGTACTGGTGTGTATAAAATGACCTCTGAACTGAGGAAACCTCTGTAATAAGGACTAAAATTAAGATCCCAAAGTGTCCTTAATAGACAGGTTCCACTGTACAGGGAGGTGATTTTGTACTGTAATACCCAGCTGAATGACTAGTGTGTCCATACTGTACATTCCCTCCTGATACCTGTATACGTATGTACGTTTGTTATTAAGGGACTGTTTTTGTAGACCATGGTACTATGAAGCAATTTGCTGTATAGTGTGGAGGATACGTACGTATGGCCGTATGTGCACAGTACACACAGTATGTACGTATATAACATACAGTATACACAGTACACACAGTACATACAGTGTACACAGTACACACAGTACACACAGCATGTATAGAACATATAGTACACACAGTACATGCAGTTCATAGTACACACAGTACCTACAGTACACACAGTACACACAGTACATATGGTACACACAGTACACAGTACATACAGTAGACACAGTACACACAGTACTCACATGATCAAAGGAGCTTATTTCAGACATTGTGTAAAACAGATGTAGATAAAATAACCTTGTTTTACTGTTGAAGACGATACCCTGTGAAGTAGATATCTGTTGGCAGCTGTGTGTCTCAGCATTCGAGTAAGTGCTTGAACTTGTGATGTGATGAAATGTTGGCAGTGTTATTGTGACAAGGAATCTATCCATGTGTCTGTGCGTATACGTACATACGTATGGACCCACATTCTTACTTGTGTTATCTGCGACCCTATAGTGTGGTGAAATTGAATATTTCTATCACCACGCTACTGTAATCCTATGCTTGTATTCTTTGAATGTGTATGTACGTATGTGTATGTACATCATATCATGTCCGTGCGTAGATAATGTATGTACTCATATATCCATGTACATATGTATGTAGATTAGTATGTACATACCTGTCTGTTGTTCCCACCTCGATGAATGTGAACGAGTTAGTCTCAGAACTGCACAAGTCGGTATCCAGTGGTCACCCTGTACACATGTCCTTGTCTCTCACAGAGGCTGTCCTCTCTGTAATGGTCTCCAAGACCTACCCTGTTGTACCATGCATGCCATTCTATTCATAGACGAGTGCATACGCACGTATGTAGCCGATTTGCATGTTCCTTGCTGTTGTACCTGCACCCATTATTATCAGTACCCTCTGCACCTGTAGTCATTAGACCTATAACCATTGAACTGTCAGTCTGTATTCATAATACTATAATTATTATGTGTTTGCACACATGCATATGATACTGTAAAGACAGCAATGAATGGTGATAGTACAGCAATGTTGTGTGTACACACATGTGCATAATACTCATACTCAACCCACCTGTACCTTTTTAAATTCACCATTCAGTAAATGTGTGAAACATTGTGTGTATTATTATTATATTAAGTCTCATACCACTTCCAACACATGTACTGTGTGTGCTATATGCACTGTGTGTATGTATGTACTGTGTGTATGTACGTATGTACTGTGCGTGTACTGTGTGTATGTACTGTGTGTACGCACTGTGTGTATGTCCTGTGTGTATGTACGTATGTACTGTGTATGTACTGTGTATATGCACTGTGTATGTACTGTGTGTATGTGATGGGTTGTAACATCTCCGCAGTACATAAGAGTGATCTCAAGAGACACTAATAAAAATGGAAAGTAACCAAAATCATCCATCAGCAGCATTTCATGGGGAATATCAAGATGCTTTTCTTGTATACTGATAACTATGTATGTATGTACGTATGTACATAGATGCATTTTATATGCAGCCATGTACGTAGATATGTAAAACGTACATCAAGTGTGTGTATGGTTGTTCTTGATCATGTACCATAGCACTTGGGTAAAAATGCATACCTATATTTTATAGGAAACTGCCATAGTGACAGGTATGGGAAATACGTTGCTGTCTCTTGTCCTTTGGTAGCTATTACTGTGGGAATTTCCTACAGAAAGTGTTTCTTGTAGGAAAGGACAGTTTTAGAATGAACCTGCTTGTATGGTTGGGTACTTCCTAGTTATGCAACATTACTGCCTTCCCACCACATTGAACCTGTGTCTGTCTGTGTGTCTGTGTGCGTGTGTGTGTGTGTGTGTACGTGTGTGTACGTGTACGTACGTACGTATGTGTGTGTGTGTGTGTGTGTGTGTGTGTGTGTGTGTGTGTGTGTGTGTGTATGTGTGCATGTATGTGTGTGTGTGTGTGTGTGTGTGTGTGTGTGTGTGTGCGTGTGTGTGTGTGTGTGTGTGTGTGTGTGTGTGTGTGTTTGTAAATACATGTACATGCATACCTACATACAGTATGTGAATGGGTCAGATGTGTATATACGTATGTACGTACCTACCTGTTCATACACACATACGTAGGTGTTTATATCAGTATTATTCAATATTGTAAGAATGTGTGTTTGGACACATATGGACACATTGCTGTCATTGTTTGAGTGCATGCAGTAATGTTTGATAAGGAGTGAGCAGTATACTGCAATGATGTGTACAAAGCCACACAAGTTGTGGTACAGGCTGTCAGCTGATGAATTGTGAAATTCAGCCAATTAGCAGGTATTGTGAGGACAGCTGGGAAGCTTTTGTTCAAGTAACAAGCCTACGCTTCTTTGCCAGAATCCTTGTCTATGTTTCAAGTGTTGCTTATTCACATGTATTTATATGTATGTAGGGTGTGTGTTTGTGTATTATGTGTAAGTATGTACATACGTATGTTGTGTATTGTGTGTACGAGTCCGAATTACCCGCCCTACGGGCGTATTCGTCGGTAACATGTCATAAAAATGGCGCCTTTTAAGTACGGGGATAGTACGGTTTCGTTCGAATTCTAGAAGAAAGGCCTAAAACGAAACACCAACCCCCTTAGTATACTTCACGGGTGCCG
>OZ026549.1:1077632-1120132 GCA_964020155.1 Chondrilla cf. caribensis
ACTTACACTTACATTTGTTCATATTATGGCCTTCATATACTGAACATCTAACATGTAGTACAGGTGTGTGTTCTCACACATTGTGTACTGTTCTGGTGTCATGTTTTCCCACGAGTTGTGGGGCTTCAATTCACATGTAACCCTAGTCCACATGGTTCTGTATAAAGTGTATGTATGCATATAGAGAATGTTGAGACAGAGTGACCACTCCCCTCTGTTATGTTTTGACTACAGGCTTGTATGTGTGTATGCATGTGTGTGTGTGTGTGTGTGTGTGTGTACGTGTGTGTGTGTATACGTGTGTGTGTACGTGTGTGTGTGTGTGTGTGTGTGTGTGTGTGTGTGTGTGTACGTGTGTACGTGTGTGTGTACGTGTGTGTGTGTGTGTACGTGTGTACGTGTGTGTGTGTGTGTGTGTGTGTGTGTGTGTGTGTGTGTGTGTGTGTGTGTGTGTGTGTATGTACGTATATGTTTGTGTGCATGTCATTTAAAGGTATTGTCAGTGTGGACAATAGTCAACACTCCATATGTACTCATGTACGTACATACATAGATGGTAAGGTCAATCGGCCCAACATCTGTACCCATTTACTATGAAATTGCCTGAAATGTCTGTTAGTGCATGAGTACACACAGCACATCTGCTGCAAATTTTGTCTTTCCTTGTGTTCTTGAAGACTACCATGTGTGCAAATGTTCTCAAGGCATGTAAATAGATGAGCGTGTGATGTGTTTACAAGGGGGAGTGTGTACATGTGAGTGTGTATATGTGAGAATAGGTGTGTATGTGCATGTGGAGTGGTACCAACAGACACTCCAATGAATTGCATTAGCCTTTGACTGTCATAACTAAAGTGCAGTGAAATCTGAGATTGACGATGGGTTGTTGATGGAGTGCCATTCGTGTGGTGCTCACCAAGTGCTGTACTGCCTGTTGAAACTGAAGGTGGTCCAATTGAACATTAGCAAATGCTGAAAATGATCCAATTTGAACACCAACTTGTATCCTTTATCCTGTTCAACTCCTGAGACGGAGTGAAGATGACCTACTCATGTGTCCTGCACATGTATTCGCATCTCTGTTCAGTGATAGTATGTACGTATGTACAGTTTGTATCCTTTTGCGTAGGCGTATCAAAGGCAAAAATATGCACATATGTGATATGTGCACACTTCCTCTGATATGTGCACACTTGCTGATCGATTGATTGATGTCACTTAATTACCATAGCAATCGATCGATTAATTAATGTCACTTAGCTATACCATTGCACCCGCCAACAATAATGGCAGTCACAACAGTAACCTTAGTAAAGTTTCTCTAAATCGTTAGTTGTTTATCTACAGGAGATACGTATGTATGCCGTAAATAATCACAGCATAGCAATTTATTCAAGTTACAGCGTCACAACAATTTAAATTACAGTAGTCTTACTAAAGTCTAAGAGGAGTTTCTGTAAAATTGTTAGTAGTAACTAAGATGTTAGGAAAGCATCATTTTACAGGAGATATGTTCTCCTTATCGTCCTTTTGGCAGCGCGGGAGTGGAGGCTGTTCCTCGTATCTATATACGTGCCGGGAGAATTTCGTTCTCGAGAACTTTTAAAAACTGGGCTTTTAACTCCTCTTTTGGTTGAAAATTATCCCAATCGGTAATTTGATCTATAAAACTAAAAAGATCGGCACATTCGGCGGAATCCATCAAACAAATCGATACACAGCAGCAGTTTGAAAGGATACAAGCTAGTTATGTCCTTCCTAAGTGTGCTGCAGCACACCTAGGAAGGACATAACTACTACATATGTATGTACACCTGTCCTCCAGTGTCACTGTGTACTGTACGTACACCTGTACTTCCATGTCACACTGGACTGTACATACTTATGTATATATACACCTGTCCTCCAGTGTCACTATGTACCAGCTAAGCAGGTTGGACTGGAATATGATGGTGTGTATGTGGTGTACATCGTACATGTTAATGTTGGGTGATAATCAGTTTGAACAAATATATGAACTTGGTATGTATTATATGGTTTTCACTTTGAAGTGGTAATTATCTTGATTTAATTCAGATCGAATGAAATGTGTGTCAAGAGTTGTCACATTTCTTCTAAATTCCAGTGTTTGGAAGGTGTTTATCTCTGCACGAGTGATTATATGTGTTCATTGGAATGCCAATTAACGTCTTATTTGTTAATACAGTACAATTGCCCATTACTGTGTGTGTTAATTTTCAGTATGACCACTAAAATACTACGATGTGGGTGAAATTCAGTTTCACTTCAGCTGTTGCAATGTACACCCAACTAGATGCTTTTTTCCATTTAGAATAAGCCAGGTTGTACTTGGGATAGGAGTGACTGTGTACTATAGTGGGGGTGTGGTGGGGTGACCTTATACACTGGGGGTGGGGGTGGTGAGGGTGACCTTATACTCTGGGGGTGGGAGGTGGTGAGGGTGACCTTGTACTCTGGGGGTGGGGGTAGTGGGAGTGACCTTATGCTCTGGAGGTGGGGGTGGTGAAGGTGACCTTGTACTCTGGGAGTGGGGTGGTGAGGGTGACGTTATACTCTGGGGGTGGGGGTGGTGAGGGTGACCTTATACTCTGGGGGTGGGGGTGGTGAAGGTGACCTTGTACTCTGGGAGTGGGGTGGTGAGGGTGACGTTATACTCTGGGGGTGGGGGTGGTGAGGATGACCTTGTACTCTGGGGGTGGGGTGGTGAAGGTGACCTTATACTGTGGGGGTGGTGAAGGTGACCTTATACTCTGGGGGTGGGGGTGGTGAGGATGACCTTGTACTCTGGGGGTGGGGTGGTGAAGGTGACCTTATACTGTGGGGGTGGTGAAGGTGACCTTATACTCTGGGGGTGGGGGTGGTGAGGATGACCTTGTACTCTGGGGGTGGAGGTGGTGAAGGTGACCTTGTACTCTGGGAGTGGGGGGTGGTGAGGGTGACGTTATACTCTGGGGGTGGGGGTGGTGAAGGTGACCTTGTACTCTGGGAGTGGGGGGTGGTGAGGGTGACGTTATACTCTGGGGGTGGGGGTGGTGAAGGTGACCTTGTACTCTGGGAGTGGGGGGTGGTGAGGGTGACGTTATACTCTGGGGGTGGGGGTGGTGAGGATGACCTTGTACTCTGGGAGTGGGGTGGTGAAGGTGACCTTATACTGTGGGGGTGGTGAAGGTGACCTTGTACTCTGGGAGTGGGGTGGTGAAGGTGACCTTGTACTCTGGGGGTGGGGGTGGTGAAGGTGACCTTGTACTCTGGGGGTGGGGGTGGTGAAGGTGACCTTGTACTCTGGGGGTGGGGGTGGTGAAGGTGACCTTGTACTCTGGGGGTGGGGGTGGTGAAGGTGACCTTGTACTCTGGGGGTGGGGGTGGTGAAGGTGACCTTATACTCTGGGGGTGGGGGGTGGTGAGGGTGACCTTATACTGTGGGGGTGGGGGTGGTGAGGGTGACCTTGTGCTCTGGGGGTGGGGGTGGTGAGGGTGACCTTGTACTCTGGGAGTGGGGTGGGTGTGTATCTACACTCACTGTACACTCACCTACTGTACACTCACCTACTGTACACTCACCTCTTGTACACTCGTCTACTGTACACTCGCCTACTGTACACTCACCTACTGTACACTCACCTACTGTACACTCACCTCTTGTACACTCGTCTACTGTACACTCGCCTACTGTACACTCACCTACTGTACACTCGCCTACTGTACACTCACCTACTGTACACTCACTTACTGTACACTCACCTACTGTACACTTACCTACTGTACACTCACCTCTTGTACACTCACCTACTGTAGGTATACGGATTCACTGAAGCCACTATCGATAATGTACTTGACTTCACTGGTGAGAGGACGGTTGAGAAGATTGGAGAGATTCGTACTAATCTCAAGGGCTTATTGCACTCTGCTGGAGTGATGGTGCAGCAGTGCTATCAACGATCACGCAACATTGATGACAACAAGATGAAATCCATCAGGCGTATTTCTGAGTTACAGGAAAGTAAGAAAGAAAACCGTGGAAACGTAATGACTCACTTTCAGCATCAGTCGGGAAGTCAAAAGATTGTGATGGAGGTGTGTGTGTGTGTGTGTGTATGTGTGTGTGTGTGTGTGTGTGTGCGTGTGTACGCGTGTGTGGCATGTGTGTGCGTGTGTGCGTGTGTGTGTGTGTGTGTGTGTGTGTGTGTGTGTGCATGTGAAAAGAATATTTAAAGGGACTGTGTATTACAGTTGCACTCAGCTATTATTGTGGCTACTGCAGTGTATGATTGTGCAGGTACGTATGTATGTAGTTGATTGTGTCATGACATCATATTGCATCATTATTGAAATACATACATATGTAGCTGTGGGTGTGTATGTACTGCATGGGTGTGTACATCACACGTATATTCCAGTTGGTTGGTTCATCCCATGCATGCCATGAGTGTGGGAGGGAATTGACTGCATCCTTTGTGAGATTGGACAGATGGTGGCTGTCTTTCGACCTCATAGCTTGCCATGGGGGTGGCTGAGATTCCTAGGAAGTACATCAGCACAGGCAGTGGGGGTGAATGCTGTCATTGTTGTGGTGTATTATGAGGTGGGGGGTTAGTTGTGGGCCATGATGGGATGGTGTGAGGTGGGGGCTTGTTTGTGGGCCATGATGGGATGGGGTGTTGTGGGCCATGATGGGATGGTGTGAGGTATGGGCCGAGGGACAGAGTATGTGTGTATACTACTCTACATACACCCCCACTGTACTCTGTACAGACAGCTGGATATACCCCTCTGTAACCTGTACCCTCGCCCGCACCCCCCTGTACCCTGTACACCCACTGTACACTGTACACCCCACTGTACTCTGTACACCCACTGTTCTCTGTACCCCCACCCTATACACCTCCTGTACTCTGTACACCCCACTCTACCCTGTACACCCACTGTACTCTGTACACCCTCTGTACCCCCACTCTACCCTGTACACCCACCCTGTACCCCCACTGTACTCTGTACACCCCACTCTACCCTGTACACCCACTGTACTCTGTACACCCACCCTATACACCCCCTGTACTCTGTACACCCCACTCTACCCTGTACACCCACTGTACTCTGTACCCCCACCCTGTACACCCCCTGTACTCTGTACACACTTCATTTGCAGTCCACCACTCTCAAGAAACCTGGGGAGAGAGCTGACTTTGAGATCAGTTGTCTTGTCTGCACTAGTTGTGCTGTAGACCAGAGTTCACAGCAGCCAGTAAGTACCTGTTGAGTATTGTTCCATGACTGTCATTTCTGTACACCAACCTACCATACATACGGTAGGCATCAAAAAAGTACCGTAACGTAATCATAGTACGATAAAACTACGGTTTAGTTACGCTGTATGTAATTACAGTAAAACTACGGTGATTTTGCCAAAAAAATGTTTACAATACAGCCGAACTACGAGTAAATTACAGTTGAACTACAACAGAATTACGATAGAACTACAGTCGAACATGTTTGAACTATGAACTAGCTACATACGTACAATAACAAAATGATCCAACTAGTACAGCTCCCAGTTAGAATAGATACTCCGAAAGAAGGGAGCAAGACAGTAAGAATGGTTAAGAAGGATTGGCAAAATATGATCGAATTACAGTCTAACTATGATTGAACTACGATCTAACTACGGTAAGATTACGATAGAATTACGGTCGATTTATGATCAAACTACGTTAGGATTACAAATCGTGTTATGAAATAATTACATAACGTTATGGCATAATTACGATTACTATATGTTACAAAACCTATTTTTTGACATGTATGTACCATACGTACGTACGTACCTGTAACACTGCATGAAATACGTATGTCATATTTCTGTACACCAACCTACCATATGTACCTGTAACACTGCATCAAATGTATCATTCTGTACAACAACCTACTGTACCGTGTCTGTATCTGTAACACAGCATGAAATGTACGTACGTATGTAACATTCCCGTACATGTATAAACCTCACTGTTCATTTATCGGGAATTGTTGAATGAGTTTATCCTTCTTCTTCAGATTGCCAGAGGATCGGAAATGGTTCTGAAGTGCTGTCCGAACATAGATGTACTGGACATTAAGAAGGATCTCAGTATTCGAACTGGTCTACAAGTCGACGAAATCGAATTGTGTATCGGCAAAGAACCTCTGGAGAACGGCTCGAAGTTGTTGAATCATGGAGGGGCACCTTTCTTCCTCTTCAACAAGAACGAGGAAGACTTGGACGGCAGTGGTCAGCAGCAGCAGAGGAGGATTGTTTCTGATTCAGAGATTGACTGGGAGAAATACTCAAAGTGAGACACTCTTGTTAGAGGGTCCCTCGATTCAGGCGTCCATGATTTTACTGCAGTACTACACTGGAACATAGAATGGTGTCCTTATTGTAGAGGTTCCTGTAATTCTTGAAGTTATTTCATGCACGACGGTGCTATATTCTGTACCAGGGTAGAGAATAGTGTCCTCATTACAGAGGTTCCTGGGGTACATTAGTAGCAGCAAGTCTCCACTGGTGTATGTATGTAGTGTGTACAGTACTGGAGTTGGTTTAGAAATTCTGAGTGTGGTTGAGTGATCAAAATTCAATTTTCTAATAAGTGTGTGGGGGGAGGGGGTGTTTGTTTGTTTCCGAAGTTCATTGAATTGACTGTTAAATGGAACTCCTACTGGAGGGCATGTAGTTTTGCAAACACACCTAAAAACTACAGTCGTACAATGGTTGCAGTACAGTTAACCAAGGAAATGTCGTTCTATCCTGTACAAACATATATGTATTATGAACATATATCTCGTTCCCCCCCCCCAGTCCACTTGCGAGAGCTCTGTTCGACTACAATCCCGGAGTTGACGGGGAGGATCAGACCGGCAATATCACATTTCTCGAAGGGGACATTTTGGAGGTCTGTGTTTGTTTATTTGTTTTTTTATTGTGCACTATTTGTAAGCATCTGTCAAGTGTGTGTATATGCATACATGTGTTTTATATTTGTTTATTTTCTAATTGTTATTGTATCTGTTTGTAATTGTGTTTGTGTCTATTTAATTAGAATGTCTGTATGTGTTTGTGTAATTGTATTTTGTGTTCTTGTATGTGTGCTTTCATGCCTTTTCTTGTATGTGTTGTCAAGACTATCAAAATGTGTGTGTTTGTGGATGTGCATGCATGTGATATGCATGTGATGTGCATGTGATGTGTATGTGATATGCATGTGATGTGCATGTGATGTGCATGTGATATGCATGTGATGTGCATGTGATGTGTGCGCATACCATTCATTCACAGATCTGTGTGTTGTGTTGCAAGGTGCACGACTCATCATGTGTTTGCACATTCTCTGATATTCAGATTCTCACCAAATCCCCCGACGGCTGGTGGGAGGGGATGATAGGAGACAAGATTGGTGTTTTCCCAGCAAGCTTTGTGAAGGTACGAGTGCATACACATCCAATGGTGTCTGTAAGCATACATGTTCCACCTTCAAGGGAGTGGGGATTCTTCATAGCACTTCATTTGTGGGGCGGAATTTCAATTTCAATTTGGTACACCTTTGAAGTCAAACTTTGAAGTTTAATATCCCTTTGATACCTCATATCTCTTATCTAGCTCATTGATGGCTCATATCTCGTATGTTGGCAGCTCACACCTTGTGTTTTGCATTCTTCATATTTTGATTAGATTGTTACATTATTTTTATTCTAATCTTGTCTTCCCTCACCACGACAATACTACTTACAAAGCATCATATGTGGGCTTTGTGTTCCATGGTAGACATGCATTTAGACGATACTCCACATGCAAATCACATGCACAACACATACATACCATGTACACATCACATACACATCACATGCGTATCACATGCATATCACATGCACTTTACCCACATTCTGACACATACATATTCTCACATGTGATGCAATGTGCTAACCATCCTGTTCTCACGATGGTAGGATATTGTTCGCCCAGGAGTCAGCAGCGTCATAGGGAGATCAGTGAGTGAAAGCGGTACGTTGAACTGAAGACTAGTTTACTCTGAACATAGACTATGTAAATATGAGTATTAGCATGGGTGCATATGTATGTACTTGTGTGTGTGTGTGTGTGCGCGTGTGTGCGCGTGTGTGCGCGTGTGTGTGTGCGTGTGTGTTTGTGTGTGTGTGTGTGTGTGTGTGTGCGTGTGTGTTTGTGTGTGTGTGTGTGTGTGTGTGTGTGTTGTGTGTCTATTTGTATTCCGTTTTATCACAACCCATACCTCCTAAAGAGGCAAGAATGAGTCAAAACTCTCAGGCATGCAGCCACTCACTATAATATAACTTCCTGCCAATTTATGAATTGGTTGCCATGGTGATTCCTGTATTCAACATTCAATTCCTATTAAGAAATCGTCTGATGGTAATTCTTGTTGTTAATTGCCCACCAGCCCTCAATGATTGATAATCCCCTTTGACGCACCTGATGAATTTGTGGTGGGAGTTTGATGATGGTTGTGGTCACCTGTCATCCCGCACTAGATGTGTGGTTAATTGGAATGATCTTTGAACCATAAGCTCCAATTATCCTCCCTCAGTTTAATATTGCACGCTAATAAAGAAACTGCTTGTGTTATCGATGGTATGTAGATATTCCTAGTAAGACTTACTATAATAGTAACAGTGCATACGTCCATGTATGTATGCACATACGTAATTGTTGTGTGATTCTCATTGGGGGCTATAAATACATTGTACCAATGCACACCACACACACATACTATTATAGTAACAGTGCATACGTCCATGTATGCACATACGTACTTGCTGTGTGATTCTCATTGGGGGCTACAAATAGTAACTGGTTGTAGCATATTAGGTATCACAGTCATCTGTCGTTGTGGAGTGCTCCCCCAACATACTCTGATGTCTGCACATCAGCTCTGGAGCACTTGAGACACCAAATAAGGTTAACTGCCCAACCTCTTCGGTTCCGATTATCCTTTCATCTTTTGGTTTGTGGCAATTAGCCAATGTATCCCCTCTTCAGGGCTATTAATGGCAATACAGTTGATAATGTCTGTTTTATCAAGCGTATTAGTAACAATGTAGACTATATCTCATGTTATCAGGCCTATTAAGTCCATAATAAGTTGGTTGATTGTGTGTGGGCTTGAGCTCCACTCGTTCTCGGTTGTATGGTATTCCCTTCTCAAACTATCTGAAGTTTAGTGCTAAGTCTTATACAGTGGAACCTCTCTATAAAGGACACTTTGGGACCATAATTTTAGTCCTTATTACAGAGGTTTCCTCAATTCAGAGGTCATTTAATACACTACAGTACTACACCGGGACACAGAATGGTGTCCTTATTATAGAGGTTTCCACATTTCAGAGGTTTGTAATAGAGAGGTCCCAGTATACATGTAAATGAGATTGTGAGATCTATTCTTGCAGTATGCTTCTGTGTGAACGCATGTCATTCACCTTGCTTATTAGGAAACTCATCATCTTGTCTGAAATATCTGATTGTTTGTGTAAGAGTTGTTATGGTAGTTACTTGTGGTGATATTTCTCTCGACTAACTCCAACTCATGTTTCTCCTCCAGTTGGAAATATGAGTGCTCCTTTGTCCCGCAAGTTTCCTTCGCCCCCCGCACGCCCTCAAGATCGCCCTAAAAGAGCGAATACTACATCCGTCCCTCCTTCCAGCGATGCCTTGAAGAAGGCTACTAGCAATCCCAACTTGTTTGCTGACAAGAAGGCAGTCTTAAATCGACCGTTGAGTGTGGCAAGTGTGTCTTCGAAGAAATCATTCTCGCCGCGATTCGCAAAGAAAGTATCCTGTTTGGCTGCTGTTGCTGATAGCGATAGTGACTCGGATGATGACCGTATTTTGATGCAAAAAAAGAAGCAGAATTTGCTGAAGAAGGGCAAAAAAGACAAAAAGTCAAATTCCAAGTCTTCTCTGACTACAAGTACAAAAGAACCTTCGCAGTTGGTGCCAGTTAAGACATCTGCCAATAAGTCATCAAATCTCACCAAACGGCACTATCCCAGTAGCCCTCGTAAGTATCTTGTCATCTACCAAGTGTGTGTGTGTGTGTGTGTGTGTGTGTGTGTGTGTGTGTGTGTGTGTGTGTGTGTGTGTGTGTGTGTGTGTGTGTGTGTGTGTGTGTGTGTGTGTGTGTGTCCGTGTGTGTGTGTGTGTGTGTGTGTGTGTGTGTGTGTGTGTGTGTCTGTGTGTGTGTGTCTGTGTGTGTGTGTGTATTGAGTGTGGTCTCCTGTTAAGGGGTACCAATTCCAATGTCTGCGTCCTTAATTTTGCACTACATCCTTTAGATTCCTCACGTGACGATCTCAGCACTAATTCTGTAAAGAGGGCTGCATATCAGTTGGGACATGACTGTATCCAGTTCTTAATGGCTGAAAACAGAGTGGCCACTGACAGGGTGTTCAGACAGCCTGGTAACATGGCAATGGTGAAGAAATACCTCGAAACTGTGGATGACGGAAGGGTGAGTAATAAGATATTAAGAGTTATTGATAATAGCTATACATAAGGATGATGTACAGAGGAGGTGGAGAAGTCACTGTAGGTGTGGTGTTCCAGTTTGACTTACGTACACCAGGTTTTAAGATTTGTACAAGCACCTTTTCACTGTGTGTGTGTGTGTGTGTGTGTGTGTGTGTGTGTGTGTGTGTGTGTGTGTGTGTGTGTGTGTGTGCATGTGTATGTACATGTTCGTATGCATATTCATATGTGTGTATCTGTGTGAATGCTTACATGTGTTCACCTCGTGTGTTTGTTGTGTTATGCTTGTTAGTTATGTGTTAAGGTCGCATGCCCTAGTAATAGCTAATAAGATAAAATCAGTGGAATTTAATGTGTCACTTGAGTTCCCACCCTCATCCATACCTGGGTTATGTGTTTGTGTTTGTATTCTGTGACCAGAGTATGCATGGTTAATGATGATACAGAGCGGACACTAACTACAATTGACCCTCGTTTGAGCTAAAATTCCAGCCAAAGACCACATAGCCTTGTGTACACTGGTCTCCTGACCAAGAATGTTATGTGTTTACTGTTTCTTATAGAAGGTGTTATGTTTTTACTGTTTCCAAGCAAGAGTGATAATTATGCTTGTATGGTTTCTGACTATGTTATTATTATTATAGTATTAACTCATCATAACATTAAACATAGCAACATACATATTGAGGTAGATGCCTGCTGTATAGCCCTTTCACACTAGAGCTTTGAAATGGTTCATAAAACGCTTTATACTTCAATCGCTTTAACTCACGAGTGTTTAACACATTAAAGCGATTACAAAATCGATTCAAGTAAACCACCTATGGAGGTGGTTTGAAGTCAGTTCGAAGTTGGTTTAAAAATGAAGCGCTTTGAGTGTAAACGATTTTTGTAGATTAAATCGCTTTAGAAGTGGATAATTTAAGTATTCGGTTATGCTGTGACGTTCTATGATCTATCCGTTGTGCTAGAGTCATTAAATGTTGTGTCAACCAGCATGACATGGAACATGAACTTTTCAAAGCTTAAATTTGATCAAGCTGCTTCCTACCGTAAAAGATGGTCATAATATGAATTCAGTTGACAGCTAAGCCTCCAACTACAAAGAATAGCTATTAACATGATCGAAATGGCACAAAATGGGGGTATTTTCGGTTATTTCGATCTGAAACTCCAGTATCCAGTGGAGACTTCGTGGGAGCCGAATTAAATTGCCTGAGAGTTTACATTCATTGAAACGTTAATCGCTTTCTAAGCAAGTTATTTGTAATACATGTAAACGTGCCAAACCAGTTTGGTTAAACCAGTTACAGAAGCGATTTAACGGAATCGCTTTAAGAATATTCTAGTGTGAAAGGGGCTTGTATAATGGTCATAGTATGTTCAATAAGTAGTAGTGAATTTACAAAGGGGAGAACCACATGTGTTGCCTGTAGCAGGAAACATCGGTAGATGTGTGTTTAGCAAAATTGATCAGTAATAGTGGGGAAAATAATACTTATTGGCAGTTTTAGATGTTATTTAGTGCTGACCAGTACAAATTTGATATAATTGTAAAACTGCCCATGATATTTTGAAATCTGCCCTCCACCGTTTGTCAAATTTTAATTCTTTGCCAATGTTCCAGTTATACAGAATGTACTGTGAGCACCAAATATCACCCATGTATACACACTTTTCTTTATCCTCGCAGCTCCCCTCCATCCAGGACCTGTCCAGCGTACACACAGCCTGTTCCACGTTGAAAGCACTTTTTAGACACGACAGAATCAACTTCATCGTCCCCGAATTCCTTGTTCAAGTGAGTAGACTCCCACTGTACTTACTGGGGGTGTAGGGAGTTTACAACCCCCAGTTCATACAAATGTGTGTGTAATGTGTGTACGTATATAGCACTTTGAACCTGTTTATGGAGACCTCTCACGGAACCCAAACAGGTGGTGGTATTTGCATGCATGGCATGCGTTGCGTGGTCTTTACGGAGGTGTTTCAAATTGTTAATTTTGATTACCGTGCGAAGTGATTCAATAGTGGTCTGATAGGACAGGCAGATTTCAAATCTAATTGAACTATGTTCTCTGTTTCTGCTTACATATGTGTAGTGTAGTAGATATGCACTTGTGTATGTACATGTGTGTGGGTTGGGTGTGTGGTTGCTACGGTAAATGGATTGTTATGATAAATAACTCAATCGAATAACTGGATTAATTGTGTTCTTGTCTCTTGTTAGGAATTCCATGCGCTGGCTTTGAAATCCGCCCCTGTCATTACAGTGAAAGGAAAGATTAACGATCTACCGGACGACCCTCGTAACTTACTGGAGAAACTATTGAAACTGTTTGCACAGGTTGGTGTAGGTGCCCCTTGTGGTACTGCAGCAGACTGCTTATGTACATACGTACTTGTGTGATTGTGTGAACTAGGTGTAGCCTTTTTCAGCAGGTGTGGCTGAATGAAGTAGGTGTGGTTACATGAAGTAGGTGTGGCTGCATGGAATAGGTGTGGTTTGTATCCTGGCCAGCAACATGTTTGACAAGGACCATACATGTAGGCTGGGACGTTGTACATCTGGATTTGTATTAGACATTCCGAGCACTATTCAAGAGAACATTTACTTGGCAGTGTGGAGTATTTCCGCTCGATGGTGGAATCTCAAGCCTTTCCTACAAGTGTGAATAGTTTATGTTCCCGTGATGGATGATGCGTCCTTTGTGTGGTACACACTCCCCACCAGTGTCAGTTTAGCAAAACAACACAAATGACTTGAATAACATCGTGTTGAGTAGGAAACTGGCTCCTGAGCCTTTCTGTGAGAACTATTCCTCCACAATAGCCCAGTGCAGGAAAAATTGTAATGTGTCATATTGTGACTAATTTGGAAAATCTATTGCTGTGCAATCGTGTGTCTGTCTGTGACAACCAGTAGTATTGACATCACCATGATGGCAGGTTTACTTCTGTACCACGCAAACATCAGTACCGCAATATCGTCATAATCGAGTGACTCCCATGTAATGTCTAGGATGGGACAGCTGCGGATTGATTAGTGGTGTGATCTGTAGTGTGAGCTCACATCCTGTCCACGCGTGTGGGTTGACAACTTCACAATTCAATCGAACAGTCACTCGACTGGTAGTACCCAATTTGTAGGTGCCTCGTAGCCTCCCTGGAGGCAGAACGATTGTTGCAAATTTAGTGGATGTGCTGTTGACACCTCCCGACTGAACACCGCTAACCATACTCGTGATTACTGGTCCTCTTTGTTGTTTGTGTGATTCATGTTAATGGCTACCATTAGATTCCCTTGTACAATGCATGTAAACACAAAGTACACGAACAATACACACACACACACACACACACGCGCGCGCGTGCGCACACACACACATGTATACAGTACATACGTATGTATGAACACAGGCACATACACACACAAACACATATAATACGTACTCGGTTTTGTTGTAAAATTTACTAGTACTACATACATTCATGTACTGATGTGTTTAGTTTCCATCCTCACCATCTGCTGTTTGTTCATACATTCTACTACATAAACACTCACGTCAGCCCAATTTGTACTAACAGTTTATTTCGTGTGTTTGTTTGTGAAGTCAATTGTCCATTTCTTGTGAGGAATTTGTGATATTCGTGTGGTTTTTGACAGAATGTCAAATTTCTTCAACAGGTCATTAGTTTTTTGTAAAGCCCGTGACCTTGTTGGTAGGTGCCCGTTGTGTTCACACCTGCTCGGATTAGACTACCTGCTGTTCCCTGTTGTACCCCGCATGCCAGATCACTTACATATGATGCGTGTGGCAAACGGTGTTTTGTGGGGTCTGAAGAGATTGACATGTTTGTATTTTGTTATCAACTGTTACAGAGGAACTGTCCATGCAATGTGGTCTTGCTTATGTGAACTGGAACGTTTGCATATGTAGTACCTGCTTTTTTAGATTGTATACATGTTAATTTTATGTCACACTGTAGAAAGTGTCTGGGATCAGCATCTGTTGGACAAATGTTGTGTAGTAAAAACAAATTTTTGAGCATCGTTTGGCTTGCTGTAGTAGTGTTCATAATGCAACAAGTAAAACTCCTGATAGAAACACCACTTGATAACAAGAACTAACTGCAGATACCTTATAGTATGTCTCAAAGAGTTCCTACTGTATTTGAGATTGAAATTGGGCCACTCTTCACAATTATAACAGGTTTCGGTGTTGATTTAGTTGAGTGGCATTGTGCCTGGGATGCTGCTGCTTCCCAGGTTGTAGGCTGTTTGAACTCGATCAGTTGAAGCACAGCCACTGTGCTTCCCTGCAGAAGTGACTTCGAAGGTTCTGTGCAATAGAACATGTTCTTATGACTTGTCACAATCCTAAGTGTGTACATAAATACTCGTGCACACACACACACACACACGCACAGAGGGGGAGAACAGGTTTCTTGTACTTTGAACCCTCCGCTTACTTTCAGTTGGGCACTCAACCGCTCAAACTGTTGTTATCATGAATTCCTGATCAGTGTATGGTGTATTATGACACTATTGAACTTCCCTGCTGATTGGCCTGTACTCCTGATGGGTCTATTCAATGTTATATTGTCCTTACAATTTGACCACATTTTTAGACACTTTCATATTCCCTGGTATGCAATCGGTCATGGTACTCGACTGCTAGATATTTCTGTCACTAATAACATAGCTACATACCAATCTTGTTAAGTGTATCAACCTAGTTTAGTGTTTGGAAGCCTGTGGTTAGTTGTTAGCTGTAGTGACTGCCTGATCTGTTGAAACAAACAGTTGTAACTAGCGGTTGAAGTGAAAGCTACATTCCATGTGTGTAGTTGTTCTATTAACACCATTTCTTGTGATCTCTGTGTGTGCGCATGTGTACATGCACCTGTGTGTACATGTGTATATGCACGTGTTTGTGTGTGTGTGTGTGTACATGCACCTGTGTGTGTGCATGTGTGTACATGTGTTGTTTATTTGCATGCACATTTGTTTAATTGTTGACATGGTTGACTTGTTGTGATGTGTCTTTGTGCAGATCCTGGAACATTCCAGTAAGAACAGGACTGATGTGGGTACACTATCCAAGACCTTTGGGCCACTCATCTTTGAGAGCTGCACGACGAAGAAGGCTGAAGTCATCCTCTCCTATTTGATCAGCACTTGCGAGTTGTTGTTCTAATTAATAATTTAATTGTTTATCCATGTTGACTATTGGTAACCGTGGTAACCCTCACTGATTGATCACTATTGTAACTACATACATTGATAATTTCTGTACACATTGACAAATGTAAAAATGCCATGCTCTCTTATATGTATCCATCAGCAGTTATTATTTTATATGCGTATAATAATGTATGTAATATGTATGTATGACTTGTATGTTTGTTCCATATAATTATCAATTGGTTATTATTGCAGTAAAATTAATAATTTGGATATTGTTTCAAATAGAATTGCAGTACGTATATATAGTACAGTAGTTGAAAATCCACTAAAATTATCATAAGTATAATAATCTTTGTAGGGCACTGTTCTATGTTACAGTGCAACTTGCCTATAAGTACCTGGGCTGTTACATACTCCTGATTAGTGAGTACACCTCACTCAGTCCCTAGCTCATGTACCCTATGTCAACCAGTATACTGATAGTAAGTACCTCTGATAAGAAATACACATTTTGTGTGCCCTTCAAGGTACTTACTAAGCAAGTTGGACTGTATATATGATGAATTTATGACAATTCACATTAACCAAGCTAAGGTTTTCTATACTTCAGTATAATATTATGATATAATATTTAGTGGTTAAGACATGGGCACAAGGGCATTATGACATATAAATACCGAGTCCCGAGGGCGCAAAGCGCCCAAGGGCGAGTGTATGTTATATGTCATAATGCCCGAGTGCCCATGTCTTAACCAATATAGCATCCGTTGCTAACGCTTTATACTGTTGCTAGCGCTTTATACATTATAAAATTGCTGTATAATAGTACTGTTTCTATGGTAACGGATGCTATAACAATATAATACTCATACAATATGAGCTACATACTCAATCTGCAAGCTGAAGCATAAGATAATATTATATGTTCACTGTATTTATGAATGGAGAGATATAATATGTAATATAGTTAGTATATCCTGGTGTGGTGAATGATAGACAATTTTTACTACAAATATGCACATAGTCCAATATATCATACAGTGGAACCTCTTTATAAAGGACACATTGGGACCAGCTAATTTGTCCACTGTAAAGAGGTTGTCCACTCTTCAGAGGTAAAAAATGTATTAACACTATAGGAAAGTTCATTTTCGGGGCCCAAGAAAGCGTCCTTTGTAAGGAGGTAATTTCTATGGTGTCCTTTATTGGGAGAGTCCTTTAATAGAGGTTCCACTGTATTATATTCAATAGAGGTCTATTTACTAATTTCCTGCCTTGTTCTCACGCAAATAATCCTAACAATGAAACCTGTCTGGTGACCTATGCTGTATCACTGACCTGCGCTACATGGCTTATGTACGAACAGATTTCTCTTTGATTCTCCCCTCAACCAGGATACAGAAATTGCAATGTTACATAATATACTCAAATACATATATACAGTACATATTATAAAATATATACAATTATATTGTGTAATAGAATACACATAATATATGTATTACAAGTAATTATAATAATTAAGGCAGCATCAATCATCACAGCTGAATGCCTGCTTCACTCAAATCCGTCAATTGTTCGACTGTGTTTTGGAAAGTGCTCTTATGAGTTGAGAACATACCATAACCATACCCCAATGATGACACTTCTATTAAAGGACACTCCAAATAAAGGACACCATAGAAAGTACCTCTCTACTTAAGGATACTTTCGGAGGCACCAAAAATGGGCTATCCTATGGTAGTAATACATTTTTCACCTCTGAAGGGTGGACAACCTCTCTACAGTGGACAAATTAGATAGTCCCAATGTATCCTTTATACAGAGGTTTCACTGTAGTATAAGAACCTTGCATCTTAGGGCCATCTATAGGGTAAGTGCTAATTGTGAGGTGGTCCTATGTAGTTTGATCTTGTAAGCGTATAGAGCAGTACAGTACAGGAATCTATCGGGCTTGGAAATAGTGCTTGGGTTCATTACAGAGGCATGCAGTTGTTACTATAAGTACATTGGTACACACATTACAATGTGATGCTATAACAAGGTGATTTCATATTAATTTTATAGAGTTAACAGTTATCTTCCCATGGCTATATAAAATGTCCGACTTGTCCAGAGAATTGCTGAATGCCAAAATTGCACAGTGATGACTAATTCACACCTCATCCTATAGTGAGGGGAGGAATCTTGACCTTTGTGGACCCAAGTGCAATTACAATTTGACACTTTGTCGATTGTTTTTTTTCCTATTCATATAATGTAACATGTTACCTATCACCCCCTTGAAGTGGAATTTGTTACTTAGTTGAAATTTGCTGCAGATTTGTTGCCATGGAGATTGGGTGTATGCATAAAAATATTCTCATTACATGATATTGGGTGGGATTTGTAATGTTTGTTGTCATGGTGATTACACAATACAGACCACACACACACGCATGCACATACACACGCACACGCACACACACACACACACACACACACACACACACACACACACACACACACACACACACACACACTACATACAATGCATGATATAGGGCCGCCATGTTTTTCGCATCATCCCTACATAGAGTGCTATCGCACTCTATGATACATCCTCATACTGCAGGTATGTGTATACAGTGCATCCACAAATCATGTTCAGTATAATATATGCATGTAGTAGCCATTCACAATACTATATTACATGAAATTTATTCAGAATATTTCCAATAGATACAATCAGCTGTCAGCCAAACACGAACTACGTATTTCAATGTGTGTTTTTGATACATTGTACATTAATTGTCTGATTCCCCGAACCAACAATCTTTTGTACTCTTTGCTCCACTCAACTTCCGTGATAATAAAGTGATGGAGCAGATAACAAACAGAACACTCTGTACAACTGTCGATAACCAACTTTCTTCGGGTGTGGGCGGTGTGGATAGTTCACAGTGTATCCATTTCAAGCGTGACACAAAGATGGGACCCAGTTCAACATTACTTCCATCAAAATGAGCTCCCACGCTTCAAACACTTCCTCTAATGAGAGACATTGGAAGTCTTCACTACTTAAGTGTTTTACATGAAGCCTACACCCTGGTCCCTTATTGTAGAGCTGAGCATGGGTTACAAGGTGAAATTGTGTTTACTAATGGAATTTGAAAGTAGGCTAGGCAACCAATCCCCCCCAGACTTCATTGTGTTACTATGGCAACTTACAACATAAACAAAAACAGTAAGAGACTCAGAGTCCAAGAAAGTAGGCGTCATGTGCTTATTGTTACTGGGATGTGCTGGGGTCAAGGTATCCATCAGGGGTAGACAGCACAGAGGAGCTGATCTCATTGGCAGTCCAGTCATCACCAACACTGTTCACTACAGTCAACACTGTTCACTACAGTCAACACTGCTCACTACAGTCAACACTGCTCACTACAGTCAACACTGTTCACTACAGTCAACACTGTTCACTACAGTCAACACTGCTCACTACAGTCAACACTGCTCACTACAGTCAACACTGTTCACTACAGTCAACACTGTTCACTACAGTCAACACTGCTCACTACAGTCAACACTGTTCACTACAGTCAACACTGTTTCACTACAGTCAACACTGCTCACTACAGTCAACACTGTTCACTACAGTCAACACTGTTTCACTACAGTCAACACTGCTCACTACAGTCAACACTGTTCACTACAGTCAACACTGCTCACTACGGTCAACACTGCTCACTACAGTCAACACTGTTCACTACAGTCAACACTACTCACTACAGTCAACACTGTTTCACTACAGTCAACACTGCTCACTACAGTCAACACTGTTCACTACAGTCAACACTACTCACTACAGTCAACACTGTTCACTACGGTCAACACTGTTCACTACAGTCAACACTGTTCACTACAGTCAACACTACTCACTACAGTCAACACTGCTTGCTACAGTCAACACTGCTCACTACAGTCAACACTGCTCACTACAGTCAACACTGTTCACTACAGTCAACACTACTCACTACAGTCAACACTGCTCACTACAGTCAACACTGCTTGCTACAGTCAACACTGCTCACTACAGTCAACACTGCTCACTACAGTCAACACTGTAACAACATATATGGAATTTGAGGTTAAGGTCACAGATGAAAAATACAGACATTATGACTTTTAGGTTTATAATAATATTATAATGTACTTTACGTATATTAAAGAGTATTCCCTTTACTATAATACTCTACTTTATATGCAGAATTAGGATCAAACTTGAAGCCACTTTGACTAATCCCATAGAAGGTTACGTTTGTGTGTGTGTGTGCGTGTGTGTGTGTGTGTGTGCGTGTGTGTGTGTGTGTGCGTGTGCGTGTTCTACGTTCTCCTGGACATACACACTGCATATATTGTGTACAAACTCACACAGAGTTGTGCACCAAAATGCACAAAGCCCCATTCACCCACAACACATACTTGTAGGAACACACAAACAGGTGGACACCCCACTCACAGGCATGCCCCGCCCCCACACACAAGCACATCGCGTGCAGTAATAAGGATGAAGTCACACTCCTCTTCCCCAGTTACCTTATATGGTAACTCTATCGTTTAACAAGCATCCCCAGACGAGTGGATCCTATACTTCCCCCAGGAATGTACAAAATGAGGGCTAAATGTCCTTACAGTGTGCGTCCCATAGCAAATGGGATACTCTGTTCATTTGTACTACAAGTGTCCAATCAACAGCTTGCTTGGGAAGATTAGCCTTTTAAAAATTGTAGAGTGCTTTGTTTTCAAACACAGACACCAGCATACCCGGGTTATCACGCATTTGTAAGTGCCTACGCATGTACGCACTGGATGGTGACCTCCGGAGCCATCTGCATTGCTGTCACAAATGAACGTGCAAGTGTAAATATACAAATGTGCATAATATTTACACGTTCACACACACGAAAATGTGACATCGCATATAAAGTACACACCATATGTTCTATCTGTGGAAACAGTTGAAGTACAGTATAACCTCACAATTGAGACCACCTGTGGGACCAGTTGAAGTACAGTAGAACCTCACAACTGAGACCACCTATGGGACCAGTTAAACTACAGTAGAACCTCACAACTGAGACCACCTATGGGACCAGTTAAACTACAGTAGAACCTCACAATTGAGACCACCTGTGGGACCAGTTGAAGTACAGTAGAACCTCACAATTGAGACCACCTGTGGGACCAGTTAGAGTGGTTTCGTAGGGGAGGTGGTCCTAATTCTGATGTTGAAAGTGTTTTTCTGATTCAGTACCGGGAGTGGGAAGCTATGGTCTTATCGCCTGACTGGTCTAAGTACGGAGGTGGTCCTAATTCTGATGTTGAAAGTGTTTTTCTGATTCAGTACCGGGAGTGGGAAGCTATGGTCTTATCGCCTGGCTGGTCTAAGTACGGAGGTGTTCTTCAAGGAGGTTCAACTTTACTAATTGAAACATATAACCTATGTGTATGTAGCTGGGATGTAACAATAACATTCTGTCACTTAATCACGGGACACTTCACATTTACGCCACAACACATACCGGTGTCACCACATTACCATATGAGGAGATGCTTGCGCTTGAGCTGGACATACGTACATGTACAAGATGCCTGTAGCTATGATTGACTGTGAGATCTGGGATTCCCGTTGTATTTAACAGTCCACGTCCATACTGTATGTGCCAACTGTATGTGCCAACTGTATGTGCCAACAGTATGTGCTCGCTGTATGTGCTCGCTGTATGTGCTAACTGTATGTGCTAACTGTATGTGCTATCTGTATGTGCCAACTGTATGTGCCAACTGTACGTGCCAACTGTATGTGCCAACTGTATGTGCTAACTGTATGTGCTCACTGTATGTGCTCGCTGTATGTGCCAACTGTATGGGGTACAATATATACGTACATACACACGCATACAGTAAGTACTGTATGTGCTAATTGCATGGGATAAAACACACACACACACACACACATACACACACACATACACACACAAACACACACACACACACACACACACACACACACACACTCACACACACACACACACACACACACACACACACACACACACACACACACACACACACACACACACACACACACACACAAGTACTGTGCATGCTAACTGTGTGGGATACAGAGGTATACACATACACACGCATACATGGTGCATTCAACGGGATGTCCATCTACGAGGGTGCTACAGATACCATCTGGAGTATCACCTCATCAGGTGGGTGGGAAGAGTGCCTCATGAACAACAGGGATATTGAATTACAGAGCCATGCCAGAATGTGTGGGTAAGGATGGTTGAAAGTGCAGACATGTCGTACATGAGAATAAATGTACGTCTAGGTACCACCATGGTAACTGATGCAGCACTAGCAGTCATGAAAACACAATCAGATGGCAATAGTGATACAATTAAGATCAATAGTCACAAAATAAATGGTTAAGCAGTTACAAATGTAGTTACAGTACAACCAGCTTGGTAAGTACTGGGTCGGCACATACTTCTGGTTAGCTTGTATGTCTGCGTGTACACCCGATACAACACCAGAACTCATCTACATGAAGATAACAAGCTCTGATAGCTAGTATCCCCGATAAGAAGTACAAACCTGTTATGCACTACAAGACACTCACTGAACTTGATTAATTTGAACAATCCAGTTCTCACAGTCTGGACTAGCAGACAAGCGACAATAGACGATTTCAACATTTGTTGAGACGATTTCAACAGAAGCAGGTTTCCACTACCTGTGTTATCCACTGGAGCTGTCACTCACTGAGTCAGGGTCGGTGTGTCTGGGTGAAGCAAGCCAACCTCACAGTATGGCTTCACTGGGGACGTCAAGGTCCACACTTTCACCTCCTTACATGCTACACTTTCACCCTCACCTCCTCATAGATTACTCTCCCCCAACCTCACAGGCTACACTCTCCCCTCCTCACAGGATACACTCCCATCTCCTCACAGGCTACACTCCCCCTCCTCACAGGCTACACTCCCCCTCCTCACATGCTACACTCCTCCTCCTCACAGGCTACACTCCCACCTCCTCACAGGCTACACTCCCTCTCCTCACATGCTACACTCCCCCTCCTCACAGGCTACACTCTCACCTCCTCACATGCTACACCCCCCTTTTCATAGGCTACACTCCCCCTCCTCACAGGCTACACTCCCCCTCCTCACAGGCTACACTCCCTCCTCACAGGCTACACTCCCCCTCCTCACAGGCTACACTCCCTCCTCACAGGCTACACTCCCCCTCCTCACAGGCTACACTCCCCCTTTTCACTGGCTACACTCTCACCTCCTCACAGGATACACTCCCATCTCCTCACAGGCTACACTCTCACCTCCTCACAGGCTACACTCTCACCTCCTCACAGGATACACTCCCATCTCCTCACAGGCTACACTCCCCCTTTTCACAGGCTACACTCCCATCTCCTCACAGGCTACACTCCCCCTTTTCACAGGCTACACTCCTCCTCCTCACAGGCTACACTACCACCTCCTCACAGGCTACACTCTCACCTCCTCACAGGCTACACTCCCACCTCCTCACAGGCTACACTCTCACCTCCTCACAGGATACACTCCCCCTCCTCACAGGATACACTCCCATCTCCTCACAGGCTACACTCCCCCTCCTCACAGGCTACACTCCCCCTTTTCACAGGCTACACTCCCCTCCTAGTATGCTTTAGTACATACAGTCCTAAATGATGCACAATACGTACTCCACTTCTGCTGGTATCTGCAACTACTGGAAAAGCCCTTCCAAATGAGCCCCTGTGTGAGAATGCTCACAGCACCAGGAAAGAGACAGTCACCCAGAGGCTATTTACACACGTACATGAAACCTTAAAAGAGGGCATCCATATAAGTTATCAACAAGCTCCGTTGCTAATGCGTCTAGTATGTAAAATATTGTATAACCAAGGAAGTAGACTGCACCCATGCATTCATAGCCAACACCCTCAAAACATGCAAGGAACACCCACACATGTCCACACGCACGCATGCATGCACACACACACATGTACACGCACACACACACACACACACACACAAACAAACAAACACACACACACATACAAACACACATACACACAAACACACACACACACACACACACACACACACACACACACACACACACACACACACACAAACAAACAAACACATACACACACACACACACACACACACACACACACACACACACACACACACACACACACACACACACACACACACGAATATATGTACATACGTGCTATGCATAATGCAAATGCATAAATAATTGATTGATATAGACCAGCACTTACACACATCCATACAATTCACATATAAATATTATACAGCATGTTAACATTCAAATACAACGCACACACAGCATATACACCCTCTAACCTTTGTACAGAACACATAACACATGCCCACACAATGACATAATCCCATTACATCCCCCTACGCCACGCACACAACACACTTGGATGCACTGAACCTGGCCCTCCCAACCCTGCAATCGCCATACAAACCAGCCCACACACAAAAGACGTACATACACAATAGCAGGTCAAACATCATCACAATTCGGAATATTAAACACACTGAAGGGTCAAGAATGTAAACAGAAATAGTTGTGGTCTGGAACACATCATCTTGTGGGCAGGTTCAGCTGATGGGATGCGTATAAAAGGCCTGGAGGGCAGCACGCCGGACAGCAAGGAAGAGAGCAAGCAACCCAGTGCAACAAAAGCAGTCCGACTTTGTGAAAACTCACCTATTCAATCTCGAGACGTATTATGACCATGATTTGGCTGATTGGAAGCCTGTTGGCGCTCACTGTGGGCTTAGTCAAGTCGGCTCCAGCTACAAGACTGCAGGAAGGTGAGAGAAAACACTGTTTGCGGTTCGTGACATAGAGTTCACATCAAAAATAACTTGATCCACACAAACCTCCAGTATTAACGGTCACAGGGGTAGCTTCTTCAACGGCAAACACTTCTTCTTTCTCCAGGAGCTTCAATTGTTGTGTCAAAGCACAAATCTGTTTCGCTTGGATCAACAGTCACCCTTCACTGCAAGGCAAGGGTACCTGGAGTTCCTATCAGTGAGGTGGTATGGAGCGAAGGAGGAGTGGCCATTAGTGACCTGAGTGATCATACTGTCATTAACAACACCAACCTGTTTGAATCTGAGTTGGTCATCTTCAACATCAGCTACAGCGACTTGGGAGAGTATACCTGCTCCATGAGTGTGGATGTGGGAAAAAAGATATCCAGCTCAACTAGGCTACGGCTAGCAGGTGAGAGCAGCGTTTTGTACTTTTGTGGAATGTATAGGCAAATTTGTACACACACACTAGAACACACACACGAACACACACAGACACACACACACGCAAATGCACACACACACACACACACACACACACACACACACACACACACACACACACACACACACACACACACACACACACACGTGCACACACACATGTGCACACACACACGTGCACACACACAAACACACACACACACACACACACAAACACACACACACACACACACACACACACACACACACACACACACACACACACACACACACACACCTGGACACATGTGCACACACTAACAAGATAACAAGGTTAGGCTCAATTATGCACTATTATCAATAATCATTGCCTTCAGTAATAACACACACGACTAGTCTGTTTATTCTAATGTCTAGCTTCCCACAATTTCACACACACACACACACACACACACACACACACACACACACACACACACACACCACACCACACATGTACATATTAGGTATATAGTTACACAAACCATGTCTTAGGACTGCAGTGGAAGTAATTGATAATTAGACAACTTTTGTCATCGTGGGCGTGCGTGTGTGTGTGTGTGACTAATCTCAATCTTACGGCATGGGTTTGACAATATTGACCTTATTAAGTGCCCAATTACAACTCGTCACCTTTGTGTTTGTTTCATTGTTTACATCACTTGTATGGTATCTACAACCTTATAATTGGTGTCTGTTGCCATGGTAATGATGCAAAATGCATAGTGTACATAAGACATACATGTACATACTGTGTTGTGTTGATTTATTACGTGCTATCTAAGACCACTGATCATGAATGGGACCAGTTGAAGTACAGTAGAACCTCACAATTGAGACCACCTGTGGGACCAGTTGAAGTACAGTAGAACCTCACAATTGAGTCCACCTATGGGACCAGTTGAAGTACAGTAGAACCTCACAATTGAGACCACCTGTGGGACCAGTTGAAGTACAGTAGAACCTCACAATTGAGACCTCCTGTGGGACCAGTTGAAGTACAGTAGGACCTCACAATTGAGACCACTTATGGCCTGAAGCTAGTGTAGCTCTTTATTCTGACCGTATTTCTCAGTGTCTGCCAGCACAGTTTTGACTGTTTATTTCCTGCACTGAACAATTTGTATATATGATAGCCTGGTAGTGTGATGATGTAATGAGGGGGAGTCCCTTGATGCTTGTGCACACACACACACACACACACACACACACACACACACATACACACACACACACACACACACACAGTCACCACAGTTTGATGTAACACTATATATTTGTACTTCCTCACTAGATCAGAACAGTAATCCAAGTATTGAAAGGGTTAAACTCCAACACAGTGAGAACCACATCGTATCTTGTGGCAGCAGTGAAAAACTGCACTACAAAGACCTCACCACGGGCCAGTCTTCATCTGGCAAACACACAGAGGAACTGAGAATCAAAATGAACTCTTTGTCCAAACAGAGCAAGGTAGTCTGTGTGAGCAGTGAAGGGACTGTTTCCAAGATATCGTATGTCTTGGCTGACTACGAACCGATTACATTCGTTACTCCAAGAGCGGAGAAATCGTGGCGATCTGTCCCGGATTTTTCCCCTGTGACACTCAACTGTTCTGTGACAGGCAGCCCAACCCCACGACTGGAATGGGTGAACAGAGGTCGTACGTTAACGAACGAAGGAGGCCACATTGAACTCACCCGGAAAACCAACAGCTTAAGTCTCCATTTCGTCTCGTACTCACAATTATTCGACAGAGGATGGTACGGGTGCCAAGCCAGCAATGTGTGGGAGAGCAACACTCATGAGGTGCATCTACCAGGACGACAGCATGCAGCCCTCCCTACAGTCTCACCAAGTAAGGACACATTCAGTACTTACTGCATACCTGGTAGTGTACAGGTTGGTCTTCAGTGGTAGTGTACAGGTTGGTCTTCAGTGGTAGTGTACTGGTCCTCGGTGGTAGTGTACAGGTTGGTCTTCAGTGGTAGTGTACAGGTTGGTTTTCAGTGGTAGTGTACAGGTTGGTCTTCAGTGGTAGTGTACTGGTCCTCGGTGGTAGTGTACAGGTTGGTTTTCAGTGGTAGTGTACAGGTTGGTCTTCAGTGGTAGTGTACTGGTCTTCAGTGGTAGTGTACAGGTTGGTCTTCAGTGGTAGTGTACTGGTCTTCAGTGGTAGTGTACTGGTCTTCAGTGGTAGTGTACTGGTCTTCAGTGGTAGTGTACTGGTCTTCAGTGGTAGTGTACTGGTCTTCAGTGGTAGTGTACTGGTCCTCGGTGGTAGTGTACAGGTTGGTCTTCAGTGGTAGTGTACAGGTTGGTCTTCAGTGGTAGTGTACAGGTTGGTCTTCAGTGGTAGTGTACAGGTTGGTCTTCAGTGGTAGTGTACTGGTCCTCGGTGGTAGTGTACTAGTTGGTCTTCAGTGGTAGTGTACTGGTCCTCGGTGGTAGTGTACAGGTTGGTCTTCAGTGGTAGTGTACTGGTCCTCGGTGGTAGTGTACAGGTTGGTCTTCAGTGGTAGTGTACAGGTTGGTCTTCAGTGGTAGTGTACTGGTCCTCGGTGGTAGTGTACAGGTTGGTCTTCAGTGGTAGTGTACTGGTCCTCGGTGGTAGTGTACAGGTTGGTCTTCAGTGGTAGTGTACTGGTCCTCGGTGGTAGTGTACTGGGCCTCGGTGGTAGTGTACTGGTCCTTGGTGGTAGTGTACTGGTCCTTGGTGGTAGTGTACTGGTCCTCGGTGGTAGTGTACAGGTTGGTCCTCGGTGGTAGTGTACAAGTTGGTCCTCGGTGGTAGTGTACAGGTTGGTCCTCGGTGGTAGTGTACAGGTTGGTCATCGGTGGTATTAAAGTGTGTAATCCAGGTACGTACATGTACGTATTAAGGGAATTAAATATATGCCTCTCTATTTCATTGCTGAATGTGCAACAGAGTCCTGTACCCATGCAGGTACACTGGGGAAAATTCTGGTAAATAGTACACTAAATATGTACACATATGTATATGAAGACACATGTCTTCTAACGTGTAACAGTGCAACATGGATTTGTTATCATGTGTGGTTCACTTGATGTCTACCATTGCAGACTTCTACAGCATAGTTGAGTTTGCTGGCCCGGACAGTCCGATGGTGGGCGACAACATCCACCTCAAGTGCACGGTTAACGTGGATCCCATCGTGAAGATCTACGGGACGATCGTACGGAAGAATGGGGTCGAACTGCGGGGGACCGTGACCAGAGATGTCCGCTCCAACAACACGCACGTCTACACGAGTTCCATCAACAATGTGGACCAATCCGATGGAGGTACTTACGAGTGTGTGATCTTCAGTTCGAAACTCTTGATCCAAGTCAAAAAGGAGCTGAGTCTTGTCGTGACCAACAAGTAAAGTAGAATGGAGAAGATGTAACACTGTTTGGATTTTCCATAACCAGTTTTATAGCACCTGTAATTCCCCTTTTTAATTTGTTTTACAATCTTTTAATCCTTGTGAATGTGCATGCAATTACATTAATGTGATTTGAGAATAAATGGGTTTTGATCAAATCATTAATTGTGAATGAATTACTTTGAAATGGAATTAATGGAAAACTATCGAGCACAAGTAGGCAAATGAACACACACGCACACACACACACACGTACACACACACACGCACACACAAACACACACACACATATACACAGACAGACACACAGGCACACATTCATATGTGTGCGCACACATACACACACACACACACTCCCATGTGCAAATTCACACACAGACATACACACAAAAAACATGTACACAGACATATACACAGATAGACACACAGACACACATTCATATGTGTGCGCACACACACACACACACACACACACACACACACACACACACACACACACACACACAGAGTAGATGTTCATGTGTATACATATCATTCATACCGGAACAAACAGATAAGGAATTGTGATCAGACACAAATGAATGTCCGAGTGTGTCAAAGTACAAATTTACCCAGGTTTACTAATCACTTCAAGATAGACCGGCACAGGTGCCAACAAACTGTGAAATCCAATCGCAACCATAACTCTACACATACGTACACACAGTACACCACATGAGTGCATTGTACATGCAGGGTAGGCTACAGGGATTCACCATACACACAGTAGAGATTGCATAAGTGCACCATACACACACCATAGGCTACATGAGTGTACTGTGCACACAGTATAGGCTACAAGAGTGTACTGTGCACACAGTATAGGCTACACGAGTGTACTGTACACACAGTATAGGCTACACTAGTGTACTGTGCACACTGTATAGGCTACACGAGTGTCCTGTGCACACTGTATAGGCTACATGAGTGTACTGTGCACACTGTATAGGCTACACGAGTGTACTGTGCACACTGTATGGGCTACACGAGTGTACTGTACACACAGTATAGGCTACACTAGTGTACTGTGCACACTGTATAGGCTACATGAGTGTACTGTGCACACTGTATAGGCTACACGAGTGTACTGTGCACACTGTATGGGCTACACGAGTGTACTGTACACACAGTATAGGTTACACTAGTGTACTGTACACACTGTATGGGCTACATGAGTGTACTGTGCACAACGTATAGGCTACATTAGTGTACTGTGGACACAGTATAGGCTACGTACATGAGTGTACTGTGGACACAGTATAGGCTACATGAGTGTACTGTACACACAGTATAGGCTACATGAGTGTACTGTGGACACAGTATAGGCTACACTAGTGTACTGTACACACAGTATAGGCTACATGACTGTACTGTACACACAGTATAGGTTACACTAGTGTACTGTACACACCGTATCTATCTGTGATAATTGATTGCATTGTGAGCAGATGGCAAATGTGATTAAAAAAGTAATAATGAATACAACATGTAATATTGTCTTAGCATCACATAACGTGTACACAATAGATAAATATTACATATCATGTTATTCCCATGCGTTACAAGACTTGCTGTTACCAAAGGTTATGTAATACGTGACATTGTATCACATAAATCAAATAATGCACCACGCCCTATGACTCTGTGTTACCCCCTGTCATGAGATTATTTATCCTCGCTTACAATCTCAGACAGTCCAAGGTCCATTTGAAACATGCAACATGTATCAGGTGTCAGCTTGGAACATGACTGGTATGTACTGTGTACACATATATGTGCATACGTATGTGTTTGTGTGCACAGGTGTACGCACAGACACACCCACACAAACACCCACACACCCACCCACACACTCAAAAACACACACACACACACACACAAACACTCAAACACTCAAACACACACTCACACACACACACACACACACACACACACACACACGCACACACACACACACACGTACACACACACGTACACACACACACACACACACACACACACACACACACACACACACACACACACACACACAGGATCGCCCCATGTAGTACATACATACGTATGTTTATATAAACATACAACAAGTACATACAACTTAGAGAAAAGGAACTGATTATACATGCATACATACACCAAATACACAAACACACACATACACTATACATAATGAATATTCTGCATGAAACGTGTGCATACGTAGGTTGGTACAATGTATGTACGTGCGCACAACATCCCAAGAACTGGAATATCCGTACTATAAATTATAATGGTAGCACAGTGCATATTGCTATACGTTTGTGTTTATCCATCTCCCACATGAGGTGCACAAAACTAGCCGCTAACGGTAAAGATTCCACAGCATACACTACACCATACGTACATACCTGACATGTCTCCTACACAATCGACATCAAAGTCGCATTAGGTGGACAGCTGTCGCTCCCATCACAGCTATGGGATGGCTCTCGTATTGGGGCGTGTTTGGTGTTTGGTTGGAGGGTGTGTTTAACATGGGGATTGGCACTTGTCAGAGTGCCATGAGCTATGAATACAATTACCATCGAAACGTTTACACTGTGTTACAGGGATAGAGGGGATGCAGTGGTTCCCTTGGAGATCGTCATGGTAACAAACACACAAAAATGTAGGTACACACACCGATACACACGACTGTATACATCAACACAAACACAGGTTCAGACACACACAAAAACACATGTACAGTGAAACCCCTCTAAATCGAACCCTCAGTAATCCAGAATTCTCTTCAAATAGAACTTTTTTTCAAGTCCTGAATTATTTCGTATTACATGCGTTACAAAACAACCTTTCTAAACCGGAAACTCTGTATTCCGAACACTGAATGGAAGTTTGGGTCCCAAAACCCAATTTAGTGTATAAATCAACCTTTGTAAACCGAACATGCAATCTCCAGCTGTCAATGTGTGGACGTTAGTGTTATTTCTCATGTCAGAACCAACTCTAAAGCGAAGTAATTGTCAAAATTGTCAATAATTTTACATACGCAGTTCTGTTCCTTTTTTCTAACATGGTTGTATTGGTTATACTATTCTACTTCTAGCCATTGTATGTTGATGTATGACAACAATTTTAATAATGCAATGTTTGCTATCTGCGAAATATGTGGATCCTCACTAATCTGAAAACCCCTTCAAAAACGAACATTTTCATTTGTCCCAGAGGTGTTCGGTTTAGAGGGGTTTCACTGTACATACCTACGTATACGAACACACACACACACACACACACACACACACACACAAACACACAAACAAACACACGGACACGGACAAAATACTATGCCAACAGGTGCATTTGCTAAAAACAAGATAAACAAACAAGCAATAAAGCAAACATTTGAACCCTGTGCCTATGTACAAGCTGATGAAAGAACGAGACAATAACTATGAATAAAATTACAAGATATATCCTGCCACAAGAGATAAACACCAGCCAGACAAAAGGGATGGAAGGAATTGCTATGAATAACTTTATGCCAAATTGATTATTAATGCCTAGAGGCACCTCAGTGTGTTTATGTAGGCTCATGGAGATTAAAGAGGTTTATGGATGGTCTGAAGAATGACATACGTACGTACAAACTTCACAGTTTTGTTACATCACGTACAGTTATTTACACATACGTACGTACATACATACAAAAATATCCGATATCAAATTAAACGTTGTTTCTGGTCGGAATATCCCACAGGGGAAACGTTCATCAAAAGTTAAAGACATCTTTTACAAATATATACGTACATAAGTATGCATGCATGAGTGTACATATGTACATATGTACCTATGTATGTATTTATTGTATGTAAATGCTAACTCAAAGTACATACTGTACAAATGTACGTGTCAAATTGTTTTATTCCTTACAGCGTTTGAAATTTACTGAGAGTTGTCTCATAATTTCACTGTGTGGTGTGTTGGGTAGTTCCTGCTTGAGACGACCATAGTTCTCTTTCACGAAAGAGGCAAAGCTGTTTGGTTTCCTGGGAACATATGGAGTCCCATCACCTTTGTGTAGTGTCAGCGAGCTACACAGGACAGAGGAACATAGATCATGATGAAGTGTGTATGTGTGTGTGTGTGTGTGTGTGTGTGTGTGTGTGTGTGTGTGTGTGTGTGTGTATGTGTGTGTGTGTGTGTGTGTTTTGTGTGTGTGTGTTTTGTGTGTGTGTGTGTGTGTGTGTGTGTGTGTGTGTGTGTGTGTGTGTGTGTGTGTGTGTGTGTGTGTGCTTGTGTGCGCATGTGTGTTTGTGTGCATATGTGCATGTGTGTGTGTGTGTATGGGTCCACTGTATGTACGTATGTACTGTACAACGCAAGGTGTTCGATGAGGTGGAACATGTTGTGCGTTCGTCTAATAAACTGACATGCTTGCACTCATGACTTCACCCAACCTGAAACCCTGACAAGCAGCAATGCTTGAGTGAGTCTTCACCAAATAACAAACACAATCCCCATTTCTATTGCTCACCTGAAACAGTAGGGGCACACACTCTTTGTGACGTTCACAGACTTTGAATGTCGCTGAGTGCTGTAGTCACATTTGGTGCATTTGTACAGAAACTTTGCTTTAATGTCAAATGTGTGACACCTTGACACCTCGATGTTAGGGTAAACCGTGTGAGCCCTGTTGGCCCTGGAGGTGACGAGAGAGATTTGGTCTATCATAATAATAGAAGTACGTACCTATGAGGTGGGAAGATTGGTGCTGAGGTGGACTGCTGTATGAGACACACAGACAATGCATACGTACGTATGAGGTGGGGAACATTGGTGCTGAGGTGGACTACTGTATGAGACACACAGACAATACATACATACATATGAGGTGGGGAGATTTGTGCTGAGGTGGACCACTGTATGAGATACACAGACAATACATACGTACGTATGAGGTGGGGAAGATTGGTGCTGAGGTGGACCACTGTATGAGACACACAGACAATACATACATACATATGAGGTGGGGAAGATTGGTGCTGAGGTGGACCACTGTATGAGACACACAGACAATACATACGTACATATGAGGTGGGGAAGATTGGTGCTGAGGTGGACCGCTGTATGAGACACACAGACAATACATACATACATATGAGGTGGGGAAGATTGGTGCTGAGGTGGACTACTGTATGAGATACACAGACAATACATACGTACATATGTGCGTATGTATGTACATCACTGAACCACTACAAGATGACTCACACCTATTCATACATCAAGGTACAACCACTACGTACGTATATACATACAGTACACACTATGAAAGTGTATAGAGTAATGTATCCCAGGGCATGGGTAAAAGGCCACTAGTAGGACCACAGTCACACCCACAACCTGTCCATTAAGACCACTAGTAGGACCACAGTCACACCCCACAACCTGTCCATTAAGACCACTAGTAGGACCACAGTCACACCCACAACCTGTCCATTAAGGCCACCAATTGGACCACAGGTACACCCACAACCTGTCCATTAAGACCACTAGTAGGACCACAGTCACACCCACAACCTGTCCATTAAGACCACTAGTAGGACCACAGTCACACCCACAACCTGTCCATTAAGACCACTAGTAGGACCACAGTCACACCCACAACCTGTCCATTAAGACCACTAGTAGGCCCACAGTCACACCCACAACCTGTCCATTAAGGCCACCAATTGGACCACAGTCTCCCCCACAACACAGGTACAAACCGCACACGGGACCCATGCTGTGTAGCGCTGCCTTACCATGCCCTCCAGTATGGTCCATGTCCATCTCTCTTCCTGTCCACCAGCCACACAGCTGCATGGCACATCTCATGCAATAGAGTCGCTCTGATCCGATCTACAACACATGTACGTAGATAAGCAGAACTGTATGCATGTACATATGCACTGAATATGATTGTGGATACGTACGTACATGCAATAGTTATATCCTGCCTAGGTGTGCTGCAGCACACCTAGGCAGGATATAACTATTACTTGCATGATGATTGAGGGTAGATTGAAGGAAAAACTGTGCATACATAAACCAAGTAGCACAGGTCAGTGATACAGCACAGGTCACCAGACAGGTTTCATTGTTAGGATTAATTGTGTGAGAACAAGGCAGGAAATTAGTAAATTTCTATTGAATATAATGTTGTATTTGACTATGTGCATATTTACAGTATAAATTGTCTATCATTCACTACACCAGGATACAACTATTATTACAGTGGGATGGTGTACCACTTTACCATTCCTGCTATACAAATACAAACATGCATACACACGCACACAGACACACACACACACACACACACACACACACACACACACACGCAGCACACACACACACACACACACACACACACACACACACACACACACACACACACACACACACACACCACACACTCTACAGATACATGCGTAGAATGTACCATACATCATAGCTAACACATGAACAGTACTCACCAACTGAATCACACACTTTAGTGGACAGGTCAATGCTGACTGCATTAGAACTATAGCAACAGAATAACACACGTAAGTACGTACACGAGTACATGTGACATACGTACGTACATATGTATAACAGGTATACGTCAAAACTTACATGTACAGTAGTCCCTTACATGTGATGGGTATACACTTGTACAGTACATGTACTGCTGAAAGGTGGTACAGTTTTTACGTATACGTAATTAGGTACGTACGTACCTTTGGTATTTACAGATACCAGCTGTTTTGGTCATCCTATTGTTCCATGTGATGGCGGTATCTGAAGGTAACTGGAGGAACACTATGTTCATAACTGACTCCAACATATCACACTATATTCCACACTGTGTGTGTGTGTGTGTGTGTGTGTGTGTGTGTGTGTGTGTGTGTGTGTGTGTGTGTCTGTGTCTGTGTGTGTGTGTGTGTGTGTGTGTGTCTCTGTGTGTGTGTGTGTGTGTGTGTGTGTGTGTGTGTGTGTGTGTGTGTGTGTCCAGGTGTGTGTGTGTGTCTGTGTGTGCACGTGTGTCCAGGTGTGTGTGTGTGTGTGTGTGTGTGTGTGTGTGTGTGTGTATGTGTGTGTGTGTGTGTGTGTGTGTGTGTGTGTGTGTGTGTGTGTGTGTGTGTGTGTGTGTGCCTGTAAGTGCATTTGTATTGTACATACACAAGTAGGGGTTCTAAGGTGGGGTTCCATGGTGTAAAAGGATGGATTAGTGTCCCCTTCAAACTTCATGTCCCCCTTATAAATGTTACAAATGAGTACCCACATGTGGACCCATAGACACACATTGATATGTGAACAGCCCCAAATTCACCCCACATACGTATGTGCACACACAGGTATACACAAGTACGTACATACATACAGATACACACACAGGTACAACATGACAGGTTCAAAAACAGATACGCACACAGGTACACATACACACACCTGTTGCACTTACGTACAGTAGGGTAGGTACATACGTATGTAGGTACGAACATGTACACACGTATGTGCATTAGGTACACATTCACATGCACATACACTTACGTACATAAATTGAGTGGGCAGGTCAATATTGACCATATTAGAACTATGTATAACGACAGAATAACATACGTACATACATATGTACGTACATGCACATAACATACGCAGTATTTTACATGTACGTACACATGTATGAAATACAAATGCATTTGTACATATGTACATATGTATGTATGTATATATGTACACACCTTGTTGGCGAATACACGTGAGTTGAACTCTACAAATGCCTCTTTTGCCACTCTTTCTCTTTGCTGCTTAGTGACTGTAGAGCTGGGATGAGGGGTCTCCGTGAATGGCCTCTGTGAAGTCCTGGGAGTGGCGAAGATGCCTGTAGGAGATATCAAGATAGCATCATACCATCACACCAGAATAAGGATGATGGAGAACCTCACTTTGGATGGATGGTGGGGAAGGTGGGTGGTCGTTTCGGATGGACACGGGAGCGTGAGAAGCTTCGGGGCCTCTCTCATCGTAAATCATCACCTCGTTGTCGCCCTCTCCATCCAGCTCCTCTTCCAGTATCTCACCACACTCGTTGGACAGTATGAACGCTTGTATGCTGATTGGAGAGAGCACAAACTGTAATGAACCAGTAACTCCTCAAGTAAGTATACATTAGTCACTGGTATACATAAATGTACTCATTTCACCTTTTTCTCTTTCCCTTAGGAACAGTTGTTTTCTTATCATTTCTGACAGACTCAACAAAGAGATGATACTGCTCGTGGTAGCCTGTGTCGAAACTTGATGTCTGTACTTCGGGATCCTCACCAGAGGAATTCTCCACGATGGTGAGTTTCTCCATACCAGCCTCCAGCTCTTCTTCTCTACCATCGCCACCTGCACAACCAGAGCACAGCCGTGGTGAACCTGACTGTAGTTAGTACCTTACTGAGTACATTCAGAACAATTGTCTATGGAAGGAGGGTACAGTTGAAATGTTAAAATACAGCAAAATCTCGTAAATCTGCCACAAATTGTTTCAAAAAGTATGGTGGATTGATGAGTTTGGCGAATCAGCTGGATAACACTTTTTGGCATTCAGGAACATTCAGAAACGAAGTTTTATCATTGTTCTTCAAATCTTTCTAAACGTTTTGACCCTGAAGGTCCTCATCACCAGGAATATATGATGAACAAGGATAGAACTGTGAGTTGTGTGAACTCCTATAGCCGAAAGGTTTATCAAACTAAAGATGAGTCGAACGCAGCAATACATCCTCACTGTGCTAGGACATACCTAGCGGGAATGGACCACACACAAACACGTACACCAAGGATTGGGCTTCCTGTCTAGGTCAACAGGTCCTATAGTGCTACACATACTCAAGCACACACCATGCGGACACGTGTACAATTTAGCACCAAAGGTAGAGGTACGTACGTCCATTCCTTCAAATGTGAGCAATATGAAATAATTCAAGCTTTGTTTATCATCACATCTTTGTGTACATACCTTTCAAATTAGGAGTACTACTTACCAGGAGATGTGAGGTCAATGTATATGGCTGTCGGTGAACTCCTACAGGTATCTGGACCACCCTGAGGGACATCGCTGACGCCTGGGTTGCCCCGAAGGACAATATCGACACCTGTACTGCCCTGAGGGACATCATGGATAACTGGACCACCCTGAGGGACATCGCTGACACCTGGACCACCCTGAGGGACATCGCTGACACCTGGACCACCCTGAGGGACATCGCTGACACCTGGACCACCCTGAGGGACATCATGGATAACTGGACCACCCTGAGGGACATCGCTGACACCTGGACCACCCTGAGGGACATCGCTGACACCTGGACCACCCTGAGGGACATCACTGACACCTGGACCACCCTGAGGGACATCACTGACACCTGGACCACCCTGAGGGACATCATGGATAACTGGACCACCCTGAGGGACATCGCTGACACCTGGACCACCCTGAGGGACATCGCTGACACCTGGACCACCCTGAGGGACGTCGCTGACACCTGGACCACCCTGAGGGACGTCGCTGACACCTGGACCACCCTGAGGGACATCGCTGACACCTGGACCACCCTGAGGGACATCGCTGACACCTGGACCACCCTGAGGGACATCGCTGACACCTGGACCACCCTGAGGGACATCATGGATAACTGGACCACCCTGAGGGACATCGCTGACACCTGGACCACCCTGAGAGACATCATGGATAACTGGACCACCCTGAGGGACATCGTTGTCAGGGATCATACCAATGGAAGTATCAGAATCAGACACAATGAATGATTCAAGACTGCAAGGAACAAAGAAAAAAGGTCTTACATATGATATTATGTGCGTATATTTACGTATGTAGGTGCACCCCTTTTTAAATGTACATACGAATATACAAAACACACACATGCATACGCATATATTTGAACTTGTGGCTCATGCTCATACGTATGTATGTATTATGTACACACCTCAATGTTGTCTTGTTTCTCTTGGCTGATCTCGCTTCAATATCCTTTCTTGTGGATAACAGAAATGCTTCAAACTGGTCGTCATCATCATCTGTGTCAGTAGCAGAATCCCTCTGTTGTCCCGAATCTCCATTTTCGGTGACGTTGTTTTGACTGCTTCCACTCCGCAAGTCAATACTGGTGTCTGCACCCCCAGGCGGTTGTGAGTGAAGGTCATCATCAGAGTCAGAGGAAAAATTGAGGAGTTTCTGGACAGAATTCCCAACCTCTGATCATCAAAAAGCAGAAAGTGTGTAATATTATGTAGCATATGCAACACAGACACTACATTACTGTAGACAAAATTACGTATGCATGTATGAACATACATATGTACATGTGTACTACTCATGTACGTATGTATATTATACATACATGTATTCACGGTGTCATATATACGCATGTGAACACACACGCACACACACACACACACACACACACACACACACACACACACACACACACACACATACACACACACACGTACACACACACACACACACACGTACACACACACACACGTACACACACACACACACACACACACACACACACACACACACACACACACACACACTTATACCATCACATACACACACACACACACACACACACACACACACACACACACACACATACACACACACACACACACACACTTATACCATCACATACGGACACACGTACATACCATCATCTTCATAAAACTGGTGATCTGAACAGCTTCCTCTGGATGAGGTGCTGACACCTGTGCCCTCTGCACTGCTGAACAAGAATGAGCTTCTACTTTCAGAAATGCGCTCTTCTTCTCTGTTTCTCCCATTGTTGGCTGGACTAACATGAGATTCTAATTCTCTATCAGTTCTATCACCACCAGGAGGGCTACAAGATGTGTTCAATCCTCTTCTGTTCTTCATGCTACTGTTTGGGCTACCAGATACATTCAATTCATCTCTATCGCAACTGTTGGGGCTACTAGATACATTCAATTCATCTCTATCACAACTGTTGGGGCTACCAGATACATTCAATTCTTCTCTATCACAACTGTTGGGGCTACCGGATACATTCAATTCTTCTCTATCACAACTGTTGGGGCTACCGGATGCATTCAATTCTTCTCTATCCATGTAACTGCTGGGACTACCAGATATGTTCAAGTCTTCTCTGTTCTCCATGCTTCCAGTCGGGCTACCAACGGAACACACATCTGCACTGCTTCTCTTGACACATAAGATGCAGTCTCCCGGTTGCACACCAGGCAGTTGGTTATCAACGAGGTTGTCTTCACTTCCATTCAGTACATCGTAGAGGTTCTCACGAAGCTGTGTGAACAGAAATTACATCAACTCGGATAACCAATGCATAACCCTTGCATCGCTAAGACGTAGGTCTTTAATACCAATAATGCACTGTCAAGCAGCAAATATATAATATTCTTTGTAACAAAGTATGATGGAAAAGATTGTTTTTAGATTGTTATGCTCCCATTGGATGATCTGCTGACCGTCCCTACCTTGTTCAGCCACTTTCCATGTAAGTCATCTATACATCCTCTTTCATTTAACAAAAGTGTTCTAATTTTACTTTTCGTATTGTTCTTCTAATGGTATTTACGTATTAGGTAGGGTGTGCAAACCAACGGATACATCCCCAAGGAGTGTGAGTCGTTCTGTCAATGACATACTGCTGAGGAGTCAATCTGTGATATAGACGAGTCTCCTTACTCAACACATGCAACTTCAACCCTAGACATCACATGCACATACAAAAGAGGACAATTTGAATACTAGCAAAAGTTTAAGTGCAGTGTTTCATCAGTAACTTGGTTGACTACTTGTAGCTGCCCTGGACATGCGCACTCACTCTCTTGGAAAAGCATACTTCGCAGCTCCGCACTACCAACAGCCCGTCCTTCTCGAGGCGACGAATGATCTCGGTAAAAATACAGTAAACGAACTCCACCTGAGCCGAAGAGAGCAAATAGTTCCAGAAGGTTCCAATGAAACCATACCCTGACGTAAAATCTGCTAGAAATGGCTAAGTACGTACATATAAACCTTCATCTCTTCACGTACCTCCTCAGGGTCCATTTACTACGTAGTGAATTCAAATGTCTCTTCCCGCCACAATCCAAGCGTTGGTCTAGCTAGCTAGACTACAGTAGTCAAGCGCCTAGGGCTGAGAGGGGAAGCCTTCCCTCTTAGCCCTGGGCGGTTATTGTGGCTCCGGCGCTTGGTTTATCAGGACTCGGTCTTTTTCCGTTTGTACAACAAAACGGATCACACACACATATCACGTCCGCATTTCTGCTCACTCCAGATTTGAAGGAAACGAGTGCTACATGGTCATAGGAGTGACACAATACTTCCCCTCTTTGTGAGGACACTTCATAGGATGATCTACCTAGGTGGACTATGCATAAAATCCATGTGACGATGAAAACGTAAATCATCGCTAACAGAAAGAAATGGAGGATGAACAGAAACTTCTACATCATATTATGGATACCATCCATGATCTTACATAATAACTTGTTGTATAAATTATATATGTAATACACAATACACAGGAGCATATACAGAACAGAGTTCAACAAACGGAAAGTAGTTTAAGATTCGAACCAAACATTTTGCTTCGTTTTCTCCAAGTATGGTTCAACCTGTGTGGACAGACAAGAGTGAGTCCTCTCATACACTCACAACACTATAACACCCAGCGAGGAAGGAAGATGGATGGACCAACCCCATGCACTACACTCACAACACTGGAGGAAGGAAGGGAAATGGACCAACCCCTCCGCTCACAACACTATAACACCCAGCGAAGGAGTGAGATGGACCAGTCCTTTTATACACCCACAACACTATAACACCCAGCAAGGGAGTGAGATGGACCAGTCCTCTCATACGCTCACAACACTATAACACCCAGCAAGGGAGTGAGATGGAGCAGTCCCATACACTACACTCACAACACTACAACACCCAGCGAAGGAGTGAGATGAAGCAGTCCCATACACTACACTCACAACTCTGGAGTACATCAAACCCTTGATCCCTTGAGGGGAGGTACGTACATACAGACTCCCTCCCTCTCACACACCCACAGCACTACTATAGCCTGATATGATAACACAGCATGTGAATGAGGCATGGCTAACCCAGACCACACAATGCTGTACGTACATGCAATCACCTACCAAATCTCTCAACTGCTGGTCTGGAGTGACCTTCATTTCTCCCATGAATGACCATAATGTTTCTACTCCGATTCTACACAACAAAAGTTGAGGACTGTCAGAAGTGTACATATGTCTGTACTCTGCAAAGTGCATACGAATGAAAATACATTGCAGCATGTATTCACTGTAGCATGCTTCTGTTCTTGAAGCAAACATTGATCCGAAATGATTGTTACATACGTACCTTGCACATGGGCCACGGAGAGGCAACAGGATGTACAACTACATACTAGCTCAAGCACACATCACACTGTACATGCATACGTATGTGTATACAAACATACATACATATCTGCACATACAAACATACGTACATACATATCTGTACATACAAACATACATACATAAGTATGTGTATTAAAACATACGTACATATGTGTACATAGACTTGATCTATTTATGCAGTAAGGTCTACAATACACACATATATGTACATGTGTACACACAATGCAAAACAATAAGTGACCACTTACATACCTGTCGTTGAATTTGATTAACGTTTGGAACACTTCTCTATAGAATTCCAGATCGGGTGCTACGGGTGGCTTTGCAAAGTACATATCTTGTATCTGTACATGAGAGCGGAATACACACAGCTTGTGAGTGTACTGCACACACATGCACATTCATCCATGTGT
>OZ026549.1:1125132-1140132 GCA_964020155.1 Chondrilla cf. caribensis
ATCAAATTCGTAATTGACTTGCGTGTGAATTGTTTTGTATTTCAGATATACTACAAGAAAAGTCGCGATCCAGAAATCCTAAAGAACAGCCCAAGGTGAGTCATCATAGTCGCCAATAATGAAGTATTTCTAGGCTGTAAGGTGAAAGTGGTGTGTGTGTGTGTGTGTGTGTGTGTGTGTGTGTGTGTGTGTGTGTGTGTGTGTGTGTGTGTGTGTGTGTGTGTGTGTGTGTGTGCGTGTGTACGCATATATAGGTATGTGCTTGTGCATTTGTACTTGTACTGTTACAGTATTTCCTCTTTGCACAGTATCTGAGCGATGAAGTGGAAAGTGTTGATATGGAACGGGAAAAATGTCCAGTAAATGCCATCAAACTCAACAACAACATGCTCATTAGCTGGGATGGCTTCACAGAAGTGCTGACTCAGCTCTGCACGGCACCACTGCAGTTAGCATGGATTGACCTATCCTTTAACGACCTGAGGAACATTCCACTGGTGATTATACATACATTAAGAGATATGATGTGTTAGTGTACGTACATATGTATGTACCACATATGCACCTGTGTATCATTATTGTGTAAGGTAATATGGTGTAATTCTGATCATGCTATAATTCCATTATTTTGAGAATGAGCAGTTTTGCTACTCCAGTACGTACGTTGTGTGTGTGTGTGTGTGTGTGTGTGTGTGTGTGTGTGTGTGTGTGTGTGTGTGTGTGTGTGTGTGCGTGTGTGATTGTATGTGTGTGATTGTGTGTGTGTGTGTGCATGTGTTCATGCCTGTGTGTGTGCGTGCATGCATGCATGTGTGGTTACTAGTGTGCAATGTATACTATACTTAACTTAGACATACGTATGAACAGAACATAATTGAGTATTCTTATCCATGCTTACATACACATGGTTGTGCGCGTACTTCTGTTGAAGGTGCTTGTGAGTGTAGCTACGTATGTACCTATGTACATACTATTCCAATGTGTATCATGTTTCAAACTTACACATAACTTGGTAGCATCTTCTTCTGAAACAGAAGCATGGTAGGAGAGAACGTCCAGAACAACTTTCTACGCGTGTGTGTGTGTGTGTGTGTGTGTGTGTGTGTGTGTGTGTGTGTGTGTGTGTGTGTGTGTGCATTGTGACTTTGTAAGTGGTTAATTCCACACATACATACATCGAAGAAAGACAACTGCTCACTATACAACTGTCAGTTTTCACATACAAATTTAATTTTATGTGTAATACAACACAGTTCCACTGTACTATCAACTAATTATACGCATATGTAATCTACTATGACTCAAGAAAATTCTTTTATTACAGGACATTCTAGAATACCATAACTTGACGGTACTTTATCTCCATGGCAACAGCATTTCAAAGATATCAGAGATAGACAAGCTAGGGAAACTCTCCAAACTGAAATCCCTTTCTCTCCATGGCAACGATATCGAGACTCACCCCAACTACAGACCTTACGTGATCAGTAGAATTCCTCATCTGAAGACATTCGACTTTAGCGGGGTCACCAAGACTGACCATGCCAGAGCCGAGACATTTAAGAGAAACCTTCCAGTGAAGAAGAATAAGAAAGCCTCCCAAACATAACCTTTATCTATTTGACATGATATTTCAATTTTGTAGCAATGTGTATATAATACTATTATTATAATTATATTGTTGTTTGCAAATTTACATGTATTATCACTGGTCACAAAATTGATAACTATTTTATCTCAATGGTTACTGTACAAGAAGTCTGTAGCACCTCCAAAGACTTGTACACGATTGAGTTTTTATACTATTATGTGTGCTACATAGACACTAGGGAGTCTGTCACCATTGTGACCAGCGAACACGTTTCAGAGGTGCAATGGCCAAGACTTGACCACATATGACTACAGGTACACAACCTCCCCAGAAGGTGTTTGGTCCATATTTTTGTATGCTTGGAAAAACTGGTGTTACGAGACCGGAATTTGATCCCATAGCACAAGTACGGACACTATAAAACACAATTTCCCAATGCATGGAGGAAGGGGGCGTGTCAATTTGATATTTTAGTCTGACTTAGCTGGGGACATGATCAAATATTGAAAGAATTCCCATCTCCGTAGCTAACCTATAACCCCAGAAATATTTGAAGGTGGTTAATATTTTATCAATGTATGGGAGAGTATATAAAGGAGAGAAAACGTTAAGCACCTTTTTGAATAGCTCATGGGAAAGTGGGTGTGTCAACTTGATAATTATACCACACCTAACTTGGGACGTGAACTATCTTATGAAACAATTCCCATCTCAATAGGTGAACCATAACCCCTACAACATTCGAAGGTGGTTAGTATTTTGTCAATATATGGGAGAGTATAGGAGAGAACACGTTAAGCACCTTTTTGAATAGCTCATGGGAACGTGGGCGTGTCAGCATGATAATTATACCACACCTAACTTGGGACGTGAACTATCTTATGAAACAATTCCCATCTCAATAGGTGACCCGTAACCCCAGAAACATTTGAAGGTGCTCAATACTTTTCAATGTACTGGAGAGTATAGGAGAGAAAATGCTAAGCACCTTTTTGAATAGCTCATGGGAAAGTGGGTGTGTCTGCATGATAATTATACCACACCTAACTTGGGACGCAAACTATCTTATGAAACAATTCCCATCTCAATAGGTGACCCATAACCCCAGAAACATTCGAAGGTGCTTAATATTTTGTCAATGTATGGGAGAGTACGTATAGGAGAGAAAATGTTAAGCACCTTTTTGCATAGCTCATGGGGGAGGGGGCGTGTCAACGTGATATTTCAGACAGAGCTAGTTGGGGTTGTGAACTAACTTCCGAAACAATTCCGATCTCAATAGGTGGCCTGTAACTCCAGCTACATTGGAAGGTGCTTGACATTTTTTCCATGTATGGGAGTGTATAGGAGAGAAAACGTTAAGCACCTTTTTGCATAGCTCATGGGGGAGGGGGCGTGTCAGCATAGGCAAACTTAGTTAGGGACTTAAACTAACTTCTGCAACAATTCCCATCTCAATAGATGGCTCGTAACCCCAGCTACATTCGAAGGTGCTTAATATACTTTCAATGCAAGGGAGAGTATACATATTGAAATATACATACAAATGTATAAATGCTATGTGCGATATAGAAATCTGGTAAAATTTCCATCAGCAACAAAACCTATCATTTTTGTTATCAAAAGGACCGTATTAGTTCCAGGAGTGTGTCCGTGCATTCGTATTAGATCTATGATGCATTATGTGCACACAGGAGAGGTCGTGGTGACAAGCATAAAAATTGACATTTTTTTGCTTGTCACCACGAGGCCCATAGCACACCCAGGACGGTTTGTATGCATCCCAAATTGTGTTGGTGAGTTTACCACAGACACAGGGCAACCCTTGGTGACCAGTAACTTGATGTCAAATTACCTGAGTTAGCACCACGAGGCGTATTACACTTATATTGAAATGTACATACAAATATATAATGATATGTGCCATATGGACGCCTGGTAGAATTTCGATCATTAACAAAACCTATCATTTTTGTTATCAAAAGGACCGTATTAGTTCCAGGAGTGTGTCCGTGCATTCATATTAGATCAATGATGCATTATGTGCACACAGGAGAGGTCGTGGTGACAAGCATAAAAATTGACATTTTTTGGCTTGTCACCACGAGGCCCATAACACACCCAGGACGGTTTGCATGCATCCGATATTGTGTAGGTGAGTTTTGGACAGACACTGGGCAACCCTTGTTGACCAGTAACTTGATGTCAAATTACCTGAGTTATCACCACAAGGCGTATTATACTTATATTGAAATGTACATACAAATGTATTGTGCTATGTGCTATATGGACACCTGAGAGAATTTTCATCAGCAACAAAACCTATCATTTTTGTTACCAATAGGATCGTATTAGTTCCAGGAGTGTGACCGTACATTCGTATTAGATCTATGATGCATTATGTGCACACAGGAGAGGTCGTGGTGACAAGCATGAAAATTGACATTTTTTGGCTTGTCACCACGAGGCCCATAACACACCCAGGACGGTTTGCATGCATCCCAAATTGTGTTGGTAAGTTTACCACAGACACAGGGCAACCCTTGGTGACCAGCAACGTGATGTCAAATCACCTGAGTTATCACCACAAGGCATATTACACTTATATTGAAATGTACATACAAATGTATTGTGCTATGTGCCATAAGGACACATGGTAGAATTTTCATCAGCAACAAAACCTGTCATTTTTGTTATCAAAAGGACCGTATTAGTTCCAGGAGTGTGTCCGTGTATTCGTATTAGATCTATGATGCATTATGTGCACACAGGAGAGGTCGTGGTGACAAGCATAAAAATTGACATTTTTTTGCTTGTCACCACGAGGCCCATAGCACACCCAGGACAGTTTGCATGCATCCCAAATTGTGTTGGTGAGTTTACCACAGGCACTGGGTAACCCTTGGTGACCAGTAACTTGATGTCAAATTACCTGAGTTATCACCACGAGGCGCATTACACTTATATTGAAATGTACATACAAATATATAATGATATGTGCCATATGGACACATGGTAGAATTTTTGATCAGCAACAAAGCCCATCATGTTTGTTATCAAAAGGACCGTATTAGTTCCAGGAGTGTGTCTGTGCATTTGTATTAGATCTATGATGCATTATGTGCACACAGGAGAGGTCGTGGTGACAAGCATAAAAATTGACATTTTTTGGCTTGTCACCACGAGGCCCATAACACACCCAGGACGGTTTGCATGCATCCCAAATTGTGTTGGTAAGTTTACCACAGACACAGGGCAACCCTTGGTGACCAGCAACGTGATGTCAAATCACCTGAGTTATCACCACAAGGCGTATTACACTTATATTGAAATGTACATACAAATGTATTGTGCTATGTGCCATATGGACACCTGAGAGAATTTTTATCAGCAACAAAACCTATCATTTTGTCATCAAAAGGACCGTATTTGTTCCAGGAGTGTGTCCGTGCATTTATATTAGATCAATGATGCATTATGTGCACACAGGAGAGGTCGTGGTGACAAGCATAAAAATTTTAAAATTTTTTGCTTGTCACCACGAGGCCCATAGCACACCCAGGACGGTTTGCATGCATTCCACATTGTGTTGGTAAGTTTACCACAGACACAGGGCAATCCTTGGTGACCAGTAACTTGATGTCAAATCACCTGGGTTATCACCACAAGGCGTATTACACTTATATTGAAATGTACATACAAATGTATTGTGCTATGTGCCATAAGGACACATGGTAGAATTTTCATCAGCAACAAAACCTATCATTTTGTTATCAAAAGGACCGTATTTGTTCCAGGAGTGTGTCCGTGCATTTATATTAGATCAATGATGCATTATGTGCACACAGGAGAGGTCGTGGTGACAAGCATAAAAATTTTAAAATTTTTTGCTTGTCACCACGAGGCCCATAGCACACCCAGGACAGTTTGCATGCATCCCAAATTGTGTTGGTGAGTTTACCACAGGCACTGGGCAACCCTTGGTGACCAGTAACGTGATGTCAAATTACCTGAGTTATCACCACGAGGCGTATTACACTTATATTGAAATGTACATACAAATATATAATGATATGTGCCATATGGACACATGGTAGAATTTTTGATCAGCAACAAAGCCCATCATGTTTGTTATCAAAAGGACCGTATTTGTTCCAGGAGTGTGTCCGTGCATTTATATTAGATCAATGATGCATTATGTGCACACAGGAGAGGTCGTGGTGACAAGCATAAAAATTTTAAAATTTTTTGCTTGTCACCACGAGGCCCATAGCACACCCAGGACAGTTTGCATGCATCCCAAATTGTGTTGGTGAGTTTACCACAGGCACTGGGCAACCCTTGGTGACCAGTAACGTGATGTCAAATTACCTGAGTTATCACCACGAGGCGCATTACACTTATATTGAAATGTACATACAAATATATAATGATATGTGCCATATGGACACATGGTAGAATTTTTGATCAGCAACAAAGCCCATCATGTTTGTTATCAAAAGGACCGTATTTGTTCCAGGAGTGTGTCCGTGCATTTATATTAGATCAATGATGCATTATGTGCACACAGGAGAGGTCGTGGTGACAAGCATAAAAATTTTAAAATTTTTTGCTTGTCACCACGAGGCCCATAGCACACCCAGGACAGTTTGCATGCATCCCAAATTGTGTTGGTGAGTTTACCACAGGCACTGGGCAACCCTTGGTGACCAGTAACGTGATGTCAAATTACCTGAGTTATCACCACGAGGCGCATTACACTTATATTGAAATGTACATACAAATATATAATGATATGTGCCATATGGACACATGGTAGAATTTTTGATCAGCAACAAAGCCCATCATGTTTGTTATCAAAAGGACCGTATTTGTTCCAGGAGTATGTCCGTGCATTTATATTAGATCAATGATGCATTATGTGCACACAGGAGAGGTCGTGGTGACAAGCATAAAAATTGACATTTTTTGGCTTGTCACCACGAGGCCCATAGCACACCCAGGACAGTTTGCATGCATCCCAAATTGTGTTGGTGAGTTTACCACAGGCACTGGGCAGCCCTTGGTGACCAGTAACTTGATGTCAAATCACCTGAGTTATCACCACAAGGCGTATTACACTTATATTGAAATGTACATACAAATGTATTGTGCTATGTGCCATATGGACGCCTGGTAGAATTTCGATCATTAACAAAACCTATCATTTTTGTTATCAAAAGGACCGTATTAGTTCCAGGAGTGTGTCCGTGCATTCGTATTAGATCTATGATGCATTATGTGCACACAGCAGAGGTTGTGGTGACAAGCATAAAAATTGACAATTTTTGGCTTGTCACCACGAGGCCCATAGCACACCCAGGACGGTTTGCATGCATCCGATATTGTGTTGGTGAGTTTTGGACAGATACTGGGCAGCCCTTGGTGACCAGTAATGTGATGTCGAATCACCTGAGTTATCACCACAAGGCGTATTACAATATTAATAAGAATAATGTTTTTTCAATGTGATGGAGAGTATAGGAGGGAACATGCTAAGCACCTTTTTTCATATCTCATGGGGGAGGGGCATGTCAACTAGATATTTTAGGCAGACCTAGCTGTGGACGTGAACTAACTTGTGAATCAATTCCCATCTCAATAGATGGCCTGTAACTCCAGCTACATTCAAAGGTGAAAAATATTTTTCAATGTATGGGAGAGCATAGGAGAGAAAACAATAAGCACCTTTTCGCATAGCTCATGGGGGAGGGGGCGTGTCAACTTCATATTTGTGACAGACTTAACTGGAGACGTAAACTAATGTCTGAAACAATTCCCATCTCAATAGGTGGCCTGTAACTCCAGCTACATTGGAAGGTGCTTAACATTTTTTCAATGTACGTATGGGGGAGTATAGGAGAGAAAACGTTAAGCACCTTTTTGCATAGCTCATGGGGGAGGGGGCGTGTCGACTTGATATTTCAGACAGAGCTAGTTGGGGGCGTAAACTAACTTCTGAAACAATTCTCATCTCATTAGGTGGCCTGTAACTCCAGCTACATTGGAAGGTGCTTAACATTTTTTCAATGTACGTATGGGGGAGTATAGGAGAGAAAACGTTAAGCACCTTTTTGCATAGCTCATGGGGGAGGGGGCATGTCGACTTGATATTTCAGACAGAGCTAGTTGGGGGCGTAAACTAACTTCTGAAACAATTCTCATCTCAATAGGTGGCCTGTAACTCCAGCTACATTGGAAGGTGCTTAACATTTTTTCAATGCATGGAGGAGTATAGGAGAGAAAACGTTAAGCACCTTTTTGCATAGCTCATGGGGGAGGGGGCGTGTCGACTTGATATTTCAGACAGAGCTAGTTGGGGGCGTAAACTAACTTCTGAAACAATTCTCATCTCATTAGGTGGCCTGTAACTCCAGCTACATTGGAAGGTGCTTAACATTTTTTCAATGTACGTATGGGGGAGTATAGGAGAGAAAACGTTAAGCACCTTTTTGCATAGCTCATGGGGGAGGGGGCATGTCGACTTGATATTTCAGACAGAGCTAGTTGGGGGCGTAAACTAACTTCTGAAACAATTCTCATCTCAATAGGTGGCCTGTAACTCCAGCTACATTGGAAGGTGCTTAACATTTTTTCAATGCATGGAGGAGTATAGGAGAGAAAACGTTAAGCACCTTTTTGCATAGCTCATGGGGGAGGGGGCGTGTCGACTTGATATTTCAGACAGAGCTAGTTGGGGGCGTAAACTAACTTCTGAAACAATTCTCATCTCAATAGGTGGCCTGTAACTCCAGCTACATTGGAAGGTGCTTAACATTTTTTCAATGTACGTATGGGGGAGTATAGGAGAGAAAACGTTAAGCACCTTTTTGCATAGCTCATGGGGGAGGGGGCATGTCGACTTGATATTTCAGACAGAGCTAGTTGGGGGCGTAAACTAACTTCTGAAACAATTCTCATCTCAATAGGTGGCCTGTAACTCCAGCTACATTGGAAGGTGCTTAACATTTTTTCAATGCATGGAGGAGTATAGGAGAGAAAACGTTAAGCACCTTTTTGCATAGCTCATGGGGGAGGGGGCGTGTCGACTTGATATTTCAGACAGAGCTAGTTGGGGGCGTAAACTAACTTCTGAAACAATTCTCATCTCAATAGGTGGCCTGTAACTCCAGCTACATTGGAAGGTGCTTAACATTTTTTCAATGTACGTATGGGGGAGTATAGGAGAGAAAACGTTAAGCACCTTTTTGCATAGCTCATGGGGGAGGGGGCGTGTCGACTTGATATTTCAGACAGAGCTAGTTGGGGGCGTAAACTAACTTCTGAAACAATTCTCATCTCAATAGGTGGCCTGTAACTCCAGCTACATTGGAAGGTGCTTAACATTTTTTCAATGCATGGAGGAGTATAGGAGAGAAAACGTTAAGCACCTTTTTGCATAGCTCATGAGGGAGGGGGCGTGTCAACGTCATATTTCAGACAGAGCTAGTTGGGGGCGTGAAGTAACTTCTGAAACAATTCTCATCTCATTAGGTGGCCTGTAACTCCAGCTACATTGGAAGGTGCTTAACATTTTTTCAATGTACGTATGGGGGAGTATAGGAGAGAAAACGTTAAGCACCTTTTTGCATAGCTCATGGGGGAGGGGGCGTGTCAACTTGATATTTCAGACAGAGCTAGTTGGGGGTGTGAACTTACTTCTGAAACAATTCTCATCTCAATAGGTGGCCTGTAACTCCAGCTACATTGGAAGGTGCTTAACATTTTTTCAATGCATGGAGGAGTATAGGAGAGAAAACGTTAAGCACCTTTTTGCATAGCTCATGGGGGAGGGGGCGTGTCAACTTGATATTTCAGACAGAGCTAGTTGGGGGAGTGAAGTAACTTCTGAAACAATTCCCATCTCAATAGGTGGCCTGTAACTCCAGCTACATTGGAAGGTGCTTAACATTTTTTCAATGCATGGAGGAGTATAGGAGAGAAAACGTTAAGCACCTTTTTGCATAGCTCATGGGGGAGGGGGCGTGACAACTTGATATTTTAGGCAGACCTAGTTGGGGATGTCAGCTAACGTCTGAAACAATTCCCATCTCAATAGGTGACCCGTAACCCCAGCTACATTGAAAGGTGCTTAATATTTTTTCAATGTATGGGAGAGTATAGGAGAGAAAACGCTAAGCACCTTTTTACATAGCTCATGGGAGAGGGTGTGTATCAACTTGATACTTTAGAATAATATAGTCAGGAACATGTGCTAACTTTTGAAACAATTCCCATTTCAATAAGTGGCTCGTAACTCCAGCTACATTGGAAGGTGCTTAATATTTTTTCAATGTATGGAGGAGTATAGGAGAGAAAACGCTAAGCACCTTTTTACATAGCTCATGGGGGAGGGGGCGTGTCAACTTGATATTTTAGAAAGACCTAGTTGGGGATGTGAACTAACTTCTAAAACAATTCCCATCTCAATAGGTGGCCTGTAACTCCAGCTACATTGGAAGGTGCTTAATATTTTTTCAATGTATGGGAGAGTATAGGAGAGAAAACGCTAAGCACCTTTTTACATAGCTCATGGGGGAGGGGGTGTGTCAACTTGATATTTTAGAAAGACCTAGTTGGGGATGTGAACTAACTTCTAAAACAATTCCCATCTCAATAGGTGGCCTGTAACTCCAGCTACATTGGAAGGTGCTAAATATACTTTCAATGTATGGGAGAGTATAGGAGAGAAAACACAAAGCACCTTTTTGCATAGCTCATGGGGGAGGGGGCGTGTCAACTTGATATTTTAGAAAGACCTAGTTGGGGATGTGAACTAACTTCTAAAACAATTCCCATCTCAATAGGTGGCCTGTAACTCCAGCTACATTGGAAGGTGCTTAATATTTTTTCAATGTATGGGAGAGTATAGGAGAGAAAACGCTAAGCACCTTTTTACATAGCTCATGGGGGAGGGGGTGTGTCAACTTGATATTTTAGAAAGACCTAGTTGGGGATGTGAACTAACTTCTAAAACAATTCCCATCTCAATAGGTGGCCTGTAACTCCAGCTACATTGGAAGGTGCTTAATATACTTTCAATGTATGGGAGAGTATAGGAGAGAAAACACAAAGCACCTTTTTGCATAGCTCATGGGGGAGGGGGCGTGTCAACTTGATATTTTAGACAGACCTAGTTGGGGATGTCAGCTAACGTCTGAAACAATTCCCATCTCAATAGGTGACCCGCAACCCCAGCTACATTGAAAGGTGCTTAATATTTTTTTCATGTACGTAGCACCACAGTCAATGTATGGGGGAGAATAGGGAAAAAATGCACTTAGCACCATCCTGCATGTCTCGTGGGAGATGGGGTGTGTCACTCTGATATTTTCAACAAATCTAGTTGGAGATGTGAACTAAGTTATGAAACACATCCTATCACTTTGTGTGCTCTGTAACCCTTGTTATTCAAGGTGGTGCTATGGCCAAATTTTGGCCATAGCACCACAGTCAATGTATGGGGGAGAATAGGGAAAATATGCACTTAGCACCATCCTGCATATCTCGTGGGAGAGGGGGCGTGTCACCCTGATATTTCCAACAAATCTAGTTGGAGATGTGAACTAAGTTATGAAACACTTCCCATCACTTTGTGTGCTCTGTAACCCTTGTTATTCAAGGTGGTGCTATGGCCAAATTTTGGCCATAGCACCATCCTGCATATCTTGTGGGAGAGGGGGCGTGTCGCCCTGATATTTTCAACAAATCTAGTTGGAGATGTGAACTAAGTTATGAAACACTTCCTATCACTTTGTGTACTCTATAACACTTGTTATTCAAGGTGGTGCTATGGCCAAATTTTGGCCATAGCAGCATCCTTCATATCTCGTGGGAGAGGGGGCGTGTCGCCGTGATATTTTCAACAAATCTAGTTGGAGATGTGAACTAAGTTATGAAACACTTCCCATCACTTTGTGTGCTCTGTAACCCTTGTTATTCAAGGTGGTGCTATGGCCAAATTTTGGCCATAGCACCATCCTTCATATCTCGTGGGAGAGGGGGTGTGTCGCCCTGATATTTTCAACAAATCTAATTGGAGATGTGAACTAAGTTATGAAACACTTCCTATCACTTTGTGTACTCTATAACACTTGTTATTCAAGGTGGTGCTATGGCCAAATTTTGGCCATAGCACCATCCTTTATATCTCGTGTCACACTTTGTGTGCTCTGTAACCCTTGTTATTCAAGGTGGTGCTATGGCCAAATTTTGGCCATAGCACCACAGTCAATGTATGGGGGAGAATAGGGAAAATATGCACTTAGCACCATCCTGCATATCTCGTGGGATAGGGGGCGTGTCGCCCTGATATTTTCAACAAATCTAGTTGGAGATGTGAACTAAGTTATGAAACACTTCCTATCACTTTGTGTACTCTATAACACTTGTTATTCAAGGTGGTGCTATGGCCAAAGTTTGGCCATAGCACCATCCTGTATATCTCGTGGGAGAGGGGGCATGTCGCCCTAATATTTTCAACAAATCTAGTTGGAGATGTGAACTAAGTTATGAAACACTTCCCATCACTTTGTGTGCTCTGTAACCCTTGTTATTCAAGGTGGTGCTATGGCCAAATTTTGGCCATAGCACCACAGTCAATGTATGGGGGAGAATAGGGAAAAAATGCACTTAGCACCATCCTGCATATCTCGTGGAAGATGGGGCGTGTCGCCGTGATATTTTCAACAAATCTAGTTGGAGATGTGAACTAAGTTATGAAACACTTCCCATCACTTTGTGTGCTCTGTAACCCTTGTTATTCAAGGTGGTGCTATGGCCAAATTTTGGCCATAGCACCATCCTGCATATCGCATGTGAGAGGGGGCGTGTGAACATGATATTTTCACCTCATCTAGCTGGAGATGTGAGCTAAGTTATAAAGCACTTACCATCTCCGTGTGTGATTTGTAACCCTTGTTATTCAAGGTGGTGCTATGGCCATATTTTGGCCAAAGCACCACAGTCAATGTACTTTGCACCATCTTGCATATCGCGTGTGAGAGTGGGCGTGTGAACATGATATTTTCACCTCATCTAGCTGGGGATGTGAGCTAAGTTATAAAGCACTTCCCATCTCCACGTGTGATTTGTAACCCTTGTTATTGAAGGTGGTGCTATGGCCAAATTTTGGCCATAGCACCAAGGTCAATGTACTTTGCACCATCTTGCATATCGCATGTGATAGTGGGCGTGTGAACATGATATTTTCACCTCATCTAGCTGGGGATGTGAGCTAAGTTATGAAACATGTCCCATCTCCACGTGTGATTTGTAACCCTTGTTATTGAAGGTGGTGCTATGGCCAAATTTTGGCTATAGCACCACAGTCAATGTACTTTGCACCATCTTGCATATCGCGTGTGAGAGTGGGCGTGTGAACATGATATTTTCACCTCATCTAGCTGGGGATGTGAGCTAAGTTATGAAACATGTCCCATCTCCACGTGTGATTTGTAACCCTTGTTATTGAAGGTGGTGCTATGGCCAAATTTTGGCTATAGCACCACAGTCAATGTACTTTGCACCATCTTGCATATCGCGTGTGAGAGTGGGCGTGTGAACATGATATTTTCACCTCATCTAGCTGGGGATGTGAGCTAAGTTATGAAACATGTCCCATCTCCACGTGTGATTTGTAACCCTTGTTATTGAAGGTGGTGCTATGGCCAAATTTTGGCCATAGCACCACGGTCAATGTACTTTGCACCATCTTGCATATCGCGTGTGAGAGTGGGCGTGTGAACATGATATTTTCACCTCATCTAGCTGGGGATGTGAGCTAAGTTATGAAACACATCCCATCTCCATGTGTGATTTGTAACCCTATTTATTAAAGGTGGTGCTATGACCAAATTTTGGCCATAGCACCACAGTCAATGTACATAGCACCATCTTGCATATCGCGTGTGAGAGTGGGCGTGTGAACATGATATTTTCACCACATCTAGCTGGTGATGTAAGCTAAGATATGAGATACATCACATCTCCTTGTATTATTGGTAGCCCTTTTTATTCAAGGTGGAGCTATGGACATATTTTGGCCATAGAAGAAACACTTAGCACTATCTTGCATACCTTGTGGGAGAGGGGGCGTGTAAACCTGATACTTTCACCAAATTTAGCTGGGGATGTGAGCAATATTATGAAACACTTCCTATCTCCTTGCGTGATTAGTTCCAGGAGTGTCTCCGTAAATTCATATTAGAGTTATAATGCATTATGTGCACACAGGAGTGGTGAAAAGTAAAAAATGCAACTAATATGGTCATTCTCATAATGCCATAAACAATGCAACAAAACCTATCTTTATTGTTATCAGAAGGACCGTATTAGTTCCAGGAGTGTGTCCATACATTCGTATTAGAGCTACAATGCATTATGTTCACACAGGAGAGGTCGTGGTGAGTAGGAAAAAAAAAATTTTGGCTTGTCACCACGAGGCCTATAATACATTAAGGACGGCTTGGATGCATTCGAAATTGTGTTGGTGAAATTGCCATGGACACTGGACAGCCCTCGGTGACCACCAACAGAATATCAAATCACCTGAGTGATCACCACAAGGCATATTATACTTATATTGAAATGTACATACAAATGTATAATGTTATATGCCATATGGACACATGGGAGAATATTTGATCCCCAACACAACCTGTCTTTTTGTTATCAGAAGGACCGTATTAGTTCCAGGAGTTTGTCCATGCATTCGTATTAGAGCTACGATGCATTATGTGCACACAGGAGAGGTCGTGGTGACAAGGAAAAAAATGGACATTGTTGGCTTGTCCCCACGAGGCCTATAGCACACTCAGGACGGCTTAGATGCATTCGAAAGTGTGTTGGTGAGTTTGCCATGGACACTGGGCAGTCCTTGGTGACCAGCAGCGGAATGTGAAATTACCTGAGTGATCATCACTAGGCATATTATACTTATATTGAAATGTACATACAAATGTATATTGCTATGTGCCATATGGTCACACGGGAGAATTTTTTAATGGCAACAAAACCTATCTTTTTGTTATCAAAAGGACCGCAATAGTTCCAGGAGTTTGTCCATGCATTCGTATTAGAGCTACGATGCATTATGTGCACACACAAGAGGTCGTGATGACAAGCCAAAAAATGTCCATTTTTTGGCTTGTCACCACGAGGCCTATAGTACACTCAGGACGGCTTAGATGCATTCGAAATTGTATCAGTGAGTTTGCCATGGACACTGGGCAGTCCTTGGTGACCAGCAGTGGAATGTCAAATTACCTGAGTGATCACCACAAGGCATATTATACTAATATTGAAATGTACATACAAATGTATAATGCTATGTGCCATATGGGCACATGGGAGAATTTTTTAATGGCAAC
>OZ026549.1:1155132-1172632 GCA_964020155.1 Chondrilla cf. caribensis
GTAACAGTTGCCATGGTTATCAAATGTGCAGCTCCATCGAGATCAGCGACAACAGTTCCTTCAAGCGGTAACACAGTGCTGTTCGTCTCATAGTAGGTGATGTTGGTAGTGGAGAGGATCACGATGGGTTGAGCGTCATTGACATCGATCACGTTGATCACTAGCCTGCCGGTGGAGTTCAAAGATGGAATGCCGGAATCTGACACTGTGATTGGTACAATTCGCTGATGGGCATTCTCGTAGTCCAATTTCTGCAAAAGTGAGACTTCACCTGTTGTTGCATTGATACTGAAAACTGCCTGGGAACTTGAATCCGAGATTCCATAGGTGAGTTGTGCATTTCGTCCCAGGTCTGCATCAGTAGCTGTCACCATGGCAACGACAGTGCCAACAGGTTGAGATTCCGAGACGTTGAAGACAAACACATCGTTGGTAAACACAGGGGCATTGTCGTTAATGTCCAAAACAACAACATCGACGGTAAGCGTTGATGTGAAGACAGTATCATTGGTAGTGACAAGGAGGGAGAATCTGTCAACGTCTTCTCGGTCCAGATCTGTGGTGGTTGTTACGACTCCTGTGACTCTGTCGATGGTGAAGTATGGAGAAGAGAGGTTATAGATGGGGACATTTCCATCAGCATCACTGGCTGTAGCTTGGAATACAATCACGGGTGGAGAGGATTCGTTCACCTCAACTCTGACATAGTCTGGATCGAATAGCGGTGGGTTGTCGTTGACATTCCCCACGCGAATGTAGAATGTAGCTTCACTGGTGAGTGGTGGTGTTCCCAAGTCAGTAGCTACAACAGTGACAGCGTGTTCAGTCTGAGTCTCGTAGTCCAAACGGTCCATCAGGTGGATTGCACCAGAAGTGGAGTTTATGGCAAACAGGGTCTCAACAGACTTGAACAAATATCTAACTTCACCGTTAAGGCCGCTATCACTATCAGAGGCTATCACATTTGTCAACAAGGTAGGCACGCGAGTGTCCTCATCCAGTGAAAGGTTCGAAATTGCACCAATAACAGGGATGTTGTCATTGATGTCTATCACAAGTACATTGATGATCACCGATGATGACAGTGTGGGCATTCCACCATCAGATGCTACAACCCCAAAGGAGTACATTGTGACAACTTCGTAGTCTATCGGGCCAGACACGGACACTTCCCCTGTTGAGGAATTCACCACAAATGGGACTTGGGAGTCCTCTATCGAGTATGCTATCTCGGCATTGCTACCACTGTCATCATCACTGGCTGATAGGGTGAGTATGACTGTGTCCAGTGACACATTCTCCCCAATAGTGACATTCTCGTAGGGTCTCGGGAATACAGGAGTGTTGTCGTTCACATCAGTAACATACACCAGGATGGAGACCGTTCCACTTAGACTCGAGGGAGCATCGTTGTCACGGGCAACTACAGTCAATTCGACCTGTGGACCTACCACTTCATAGTCAATAGTTCCCGTAGTGCTAATTGCCCCGGTGAATATGTTCATGTGGAACAGTTCACTGTGAGGACTGGTCTGAAGGTGATAAGTGATGTTTGTATCACCAAAAATGTCACCATCTGCAGCCGATACGCTCACATTAAGAGGCGTGTCAGGAGGAGTGTTTTCAAAAATGGCTACTGAGTAAAATGATTGGTCGAATACAGGACTGTTGTCGTTGACAGGTATGATGTCGATCGAGGTGTATGACGGATAGCTGATGGATTCCTCGCCGTCTTCACCCAACGTTGTGATCCGCAACTCAACTGTTCTCAAACCCGGGGTGGGCTCACTGTGGTTGTTATAGTAACACAGAGATCTAACAACGTCGGTGTACGTGGCAACATCCGCTAATCCGGACAATGACAAAGAGGAGTCACCATCGTCAGTGACGACGACATTCAGGTTGTAGCCGAGAGATGCAACGAGACCTTCACTAGCTTCGTCCATGACATCCGTCAATATGGCCGTCAGCAGTGTGGCATTGGTGCTGTCCATGTCAATGATACTGACATTGGCTGAGGAGATCTGAGGAAGACAAACGTGACCACATTCAATCTGAAACTGAAAAACAGTGTAACCTGTATGACACACACCTCCATAGGATGATCAGCTGCCTAAAACAGTAACCTGGAATAGTACCTGAATACCTAAGTTTACATCTGCAATGTTTTCTACTTGAATTTCAGTCTTGATAGTACAGCCACCTGTCTAACCCAACCAAGGAAATGAGGTCCCATAGGTGACCACATTAGACAGGTCCCACTGTACATGAGGTCCCACAGGTGACCACATTAGACAGGTCCCACTGTACATGAGGTCCCATAGGTGACCACATTAGACAGGTCCCACTGTACATGAGGTCCCACAGGTGACCACATTAGACAGGTTCCACTGTACATGAGGTCCCACAGGTGACCACATTAGACAGGTTCCACTGTACATGAGGTCACATAGGTGACCACATTAGACAGGTCCCACTGTACATGAGGTCCTATAGGTGACCACATTAGACAGGTCCCACTGTACATGAGGTCCCATAGGTGACCACATTAGACAGGTTCCACTGTACATGAGGTCCCACAGGTGACCACATTAGACAGGTTCCACTGTACATGAGGTCCCATAGGTGACCACATTAGACAGGTCCCACTGTACATGAGGTCCCATAGGTGACCACATTAGACAGGTCCCACTGTACACGAGGTCGCATAGGTGACCACATTAGACAGGTCCCACTGTACATGAGGTCCCCATAGGTGACCACATTAGACAGGTCCCACTGTACATGAGGTCCCCATAGGTGATCACATTAGACAGGTCCCACTGTACATGAGGTCCCATAGGTGACCACATTAGACAGGTCCCACTGTACATGAGGTCCCACAGGTGACCACATTAGACAGGTCCCACTGTACATGAGGTCCCATAGGTGACCACATTAGACAGGTCCCACTGTACATGAGGTCCCATAGGTGACCACATTAGACAGGTCCCACTGTACATGAGGTCCCCATAGGTGACCACATTAGACAGGTCCCACTGTACATGAGGTCCCCATAGGTGACCACATTAGACAGGTCCCACTGTACATGAGGTCCCATACGTGGCCAAATTGAAGAAGTTTCACTGCATTGCTAATATCAAACCCTTGACACTCACAGGAAGGGGAGGCTGCTCTTCTCTGAATGTTGCTGTGTAGTTAGTACCAGGGTGTTCTCGGCCATTCAGGTCCAAGGTGGGTGGGTTGTCGACAGCAACAAAGTTGATCCTGGCAACAGCAGGGTCACTAGCAGCTCCTCCATTGTCTGTTACGATGAAGGTCACAGTACGAGGCAGCTCCGTTGGACTGTACAACCTGTACATGTACAATGTGAACAAACAAGAGCGTTGATAGTGAGTGTGTTTGGAGTGTACATGTGTGTACTTAAACAGGCAGATGTATGATTCACATACTTATACACACATACACTTCAACACACACACACAAACACAAACCCATACACACACATGCACACACACACACACACACACACACACACACACACACACACACACACACACACACACACACGTACACACACACACACACACACACACGTACACACACACACACACACGTACACACAAACACACACACACACACACACACACACACACACACACACACCTCTGTATGGAATTGACGTACTGCACAGATCTCAGTACTCTTATGAACTCATCTATAGCCAGACCATCAACAGTCCGTACTGTGAGACTGCTATTGGAAGTGCGGACGATGTCCACTCCAGCTGGAATGTATCCAACGCTGATGTACTCCTCAGGCGAGGGGTGTTCTACCACAATGCTAGCCTGCGTCATTCTAGTGTTGTCAACATCTAAATTAATGGAGACAGTACAGACACTACGTCATTCCAGGAACATGTGAGAGTAAAGACATAACGTGACTGTTCAGACATAACAAGTGACACTACAGACATAACATGTGACTGTCAATATAGTACATAACATGTGAAAGTACAGAAATAACATAATTTCATTATTCTATGATTAAGTGACAGTACAGACATAACATTCAACAATAAAGACACAACATGCGATGGTATAGACACAACATAGCCTGTACCACCTCAGGATGCTGTCAAATAATCCGGTAAGACTGTTAGGTTGCAAACCATCGACTACTGTACAACACCACCTCCTTAGTAAGTGCCCAGGTTAGTACATACCCTGTTAATACATCAACTGCAAAAATCCTTAGCTCACGTATACTGCCAATCAGTAATGACAGCAGACACCTCTGATAAGAAGTACAGCTTTAGTGTGCCCTTCAAGGTGTTCACTAAGCATGTTTGACTGTACTTACATACTCCTGGCTATAGTATACACACTCCACCCAGTCCCTAGCTCACGTACACTATGTCAACCAGTACTGATTGTAAGTATGTCTGATAAGAAGTACAGATTTGGTGTACCCTTCAAGGTACTCACTAAGCAGTTGAACTGCACATTCACTGTCCTCAATGTCTCACCTGTGATTGTAGCATTGGGTGCCAGCGATAGAGGTCCACTCTGGCCCTCAGTGTACATGAGGTACACATCGACACTGCTGTGGGCGAGGTAGACCTGCGGGAGATCATTCACAGGGGAGATGGAGATGTAGGCGGAGACATGGGAGGAGTTGAAGGTGCCATCGTTGACGACAAAGTGGATTCTACGCATGTTGCCCTGAGGTTGTACGGCTTCATTTCTGTACCTACAAGCAATACAAGTATGTATGCACATGTGACAGAGGTAGACATCCTGGAGTATACGTACATACAGTATGTAGCATACATACATGGTATGAACATGTGTGGTGAAGTATGTGTGAGAGGGAGAGTATACATGATAGCGGGTGAACACAAATTGCAGTACACATGATGAAAAACGAGCCAAGTGCACCTCAGGGATGTGCATGAAGACCCATTATATACAGTGCAGATATGAGGAATTATAAGGCTTGTAGTAGTACAGTGGAGCAGAGAAATGTGAGTCAGCTTCTAGTATGTGTGTGTGTGTGTGTGTGCGCACATGCGTGTGTGTCCAACTCACTTCACTGTTTTCAGGACAGTCTCCATAGTTACCAGTGACACAGGTCCTTCAAGTACCAACAGCTGGGGGGTGGACACCGCAGCAAGAGTAACTCCCTGTTCTAAATGAACTGTCAGTTCTTCTTCCTCATCAAGCGGCTCAATGATGGAAACAACTGCGTATGAGATGGAATTATCACCGCTATCTTCATCAGTGATGGATAAAGATGAGTTACTTAGCAACACAGCAGGACCATTCTCAACATAGACAGCAAAATACGCTCCAGGAGTGTTCAAACTATCCCCTCCTTCAAAAACAGTCAAATCCACCTGGAAACATGTTTCCACTGAAGCATTACAATCACTCAGAAGGAGGATAGGGGGGTTGTCATTGATAACTTGGACAGTGAGGGTGAACAAGGAAGAATTGGACACATTAGGACCAGCTTGCACTTCAAACGAGATGCTGATGGCCCCCGGAATAGGCTCAGGTGAGGGGTCGTAGAACAAGACTCCTTGCAGTAGACGTTCGTAGATGCTCAAGGCAGCCAGCCCGGTGAGGGACAGATGTCGCGTTTCATTACCTTGGAGGGTGACCCCATCGAGCGGACTGCCAGACGGGAGGATCATCACACCGCTTCCTGAGTAGGTGCTGTCAACAAGAACACTTGCTCCAACCAGTGATGGGTTAGGGTCAGGGTCAACAATACTGAGGGTAACAGCCAGTGAACTGAGTGTCTCTGGCTCCACCAAAGTGTTGGCTGAAGGGGAGAGGTGTATTACAGGGTCATTGTCATCCAGGTCCAGCACATGTATGATGACAGCAGCTGTGGTGGCCACCTCTAAACCCGGATTGCTAGCAGTTACTGTCAAATTGTACACTTCTTGTCTCTCATGGTCAATGTCGCCAGCAGTAGTAATAAGACCGCTTGATTGGTCGATTTGAAAATCACCCGAACCAATCAGAGCATAGACAACAACAGAGTGAGGTGGAGTATCAATATCGTTGGCCGTCACAGTTACAACATGTGTGTCCAATGGAACCCCCTCTCCTACACTGACACTATACAGGGGACGGTCAAATATTGGAGGGTTATCGTTCACATCGACAACATTGAGTATAATCCTGGCTTGATTGGGTGGGAGTGGTCCGGAATACAGCGAATCAACAGCTTGCACAGAGAGAGTATGAGTAGTTGTTTCCTCATAGTTGAGAGAACTCCTTAAATAGAGTTGTCCGGTGGTGGAGTCGATATTCAGCAATGCATTGGACTCATTACCGACTAGCTGGTACACCACCATGGAACCAGGTACTAGAGTATCTCCATCAGAAGCCGAAACACTCCCTACTTCGTGGTTCAACTGGGCATCTTCAGATATGTTGAAAACGTACTCGGATTGGCTGAAAACAGGAATTTGGTCATTGACAGGACGAATGGTGATCCTGGTCTCAGTAGTTGACTGAGAGGCCTCGTCGGAGAGAGTGAACTGGACAATTTTAGTGACCAACTGATCTACAGTGAACTCCTCCACAGTGCTGCGATAGAGGACTTGTCTCAAGGCCACCTCGTATTCACTCACCATGGCTTGACCTTCCAGGTCCACAAAGGTCATGGAGTAGAAGGTGAACCTTATTAGTGAGGGTACAGCTGACATGTTCTGAACAAACAGTTCGTCTTGGGCAGTAGGGTCTCGTAGCTGTATTCGAATGCTACTCAAGTAGGTGTCGTTGCCTGTATCCAAATCAGCTATGGTGCCTGTGAATATGGGCACACCTGGGCTACCCTCGGTGTAGACAGTTGAATAATCCGGTCCTCCGATGTAGCTGATGGTTGGGGTCTTATCATTCACAGTGGAGATGGTGACATAGATGTAAGAAGTGTGGTTTAAATGTCCCTCAAATGAGGTCACGCTGATCCTTCGTGGTGTAACATCAGGTTCATCTGCCATGTTCGAGTACTGCACTAGTCTGAGAGCTGTTAGGTAGGCAGAGTGGGAGGCGCGGCCAGCAAAGGTCACGTTGAGGTTGAAAGTGTCTGTCAAAATTCGAATTGAGCCGTCTATGATTCCGGACGTGACAGAAAGTCGTTCTTGGGATCCGTCTAGAGGATTAGTCAGCACTATGGTGAGAGATGTGAGCTGTCCACTCGGTTGGAAGCTGTCGGCATCAGAGATCGACACAGATGGGCTGACAATGTCGATCGGTTGACTCTCTTCAGTGAAGTCAATGGTGTAGTCTTCTCCGGTCACATCCGGACCGCTGATATCAACCACAGGAGGAAATCCATTGAAAACATTCAACACAATTGACAGGGTCTGTGTGGTCGTGAGTTCACCATCGAAAACCTGCAATATGACTGTTCTGCTAGTTGACATTGGTCGCTGTATCACGTTCACGTACTGCATGCTACGAAGAGCACCTACATAGTCTGATATGGGGAGATCACCTGACAAGGTGATGGCCCGAGACCCATTCTGAATCTGAATCTGGCCATTTTGGAACAGGGACTGATTAAACTGAATCAGTTCGTAACACCCCTCCGGACACATGTCCTCACAAGTACAGCTTTCCTGTGTGTTGGGTGGGTGGGGAGTACTCAGGGAAATGCTGGCCCACTCCAGCCGTTCATAGGCCACGTCAGGGTCAGTGATATTCAGTGTTGCGAACAAGAAGATGCTGATTTCCGCTTGACCCTCCGTGAACTCCAACACAGGTGGTACTCCATCAATGATGGGAGGAATGTCGTTCGTGTCAGTTACATTGATGGTAACAACAGCTGTGTCGTTCTGATCTGCTGTGTCTACCACAAATGCTATGAATGAAAACATTCGTTGATCTGCATCAAAATCAAGCATTTCGGTGATAACGACTTCTCCGGAGGACATAATGTTGAAGGGAAGATCAGATTGTTCGATTAAGCCGAATTGCAGTAAACCTTGATCAAGTTCATCACTGTCAGCAGCTACCAGTTGATACACAACATCCCCCACAGCTACACTCTCTGCAATACTCACACTGAATGTACCAGGGGGCATGAAACGTGGTGAGTTGTCATTTACATCTTCAACACGAACAGTAACATTGGTGGATGACGAGAAGTTGGTACTGTCCACAATCATCACCTCAAATGTGTACATTCTTACTGCTTCGCGATCAAGGACAACACTTGTGGTGATGTTACCTGTGGTAGGGTCGATACTGAATTCAGACGAGTTCACTATTGTGTACTCTACTCTGTAGGAGTCGGCCCTCGAGTGGTTACAGTTGGAGCCGTCCACCATTTCTCCGTGTACCTGACCCACAAATGTACCAACCGCTGTGTTTTCCAGGACTCTAAACAGGTAGTAATTTGGGGTGAATATAGGCGGCTCGTCAATCACGTTCAACACATGCAAGTAAACCAATGTGGTGGAGGACAGTGGTGGGTTTGCTGTATCCGTGGCAACCACTGCAATAAAATATTCACACTGTGTCTCAAAGTCAAGGGGTGAAATCAACCGGAGGACACCCGTTCCTGGATCCACAGAGAAGGTTGAACTGTGGTCGTCCACAAGGCTGTAGACAATGGAGCTAGTAGGGTCGAGGTCATTGTCAACAGCGCTGACATTCACCAATGTCACGTCGGACATATTCTCAAACACTGATGTGTTGTACATCTGTTGAGAGAAACGTGGTGCGTTGTCATTGACGTTGACGATTTTGACAGTCAATAGTGCTGTTGTGCTGAGGGGCGGGTCACCGAGGTCAGACACGCCCACTGTGAGGTTGTAAGCCTGCACAAGTTCGTAGTCCAGCTCGGCAATTAGACTGAGGTTCCCAGATCGACCATCGATGGTGAACGGGCTGGTTTCATCATCCAGCAAAGAGTACACCAATTCCCTGTTCTTCCCTTTGTCAATGTCGTTGGCTCTCGCACTGAACACCACATCACCAACAGAAGTATCCTCGGGCAATGACAGAGAAGAAGGAACGTTCAGGAAGAAAGGAACATTGTCATTGATATCTTCAACTGTCAAGTTTACAACAGACGAGGTCATAAATGGAGGATTCCCGAGATCACTAGCTGTAACACCAATGTTGTAGAAGACAATTGCACTTGGTCCATCGACATCCAACTCGACAATTGGACACACCTCTCCCGAAGTCACATTCAAACTAAACAGTGAATAAGTTGCATTGCCCACGAAGCTGTACTCCACTTCACCATCCTTCCCTCTGTCCCCATCCATGGCTACTACAAAGAAACAGTCATTTCCCTCAGGAAGAACAAAATCGAGGAAGGTCTCGTTAAAGACAGGTGGAAATTCATTCTCAAAAGTGAATATGATAGAGATATTCTTCACCGAGGAAAGAGGAGGTTCTCCCATGTCCTCAATGAGCACTGTAAGGTTGGTGGACTGTGGACCTTCATCGGCATCCAGAGGAGAAGTGACCACTATCACTCCACTCGAGGACACATTGAAGGAGGGGACCAGGCCCCCATCCACTAGAACAAACTGGAAAGTACCATTTGCACCAAGATCTCTGTCAACTCCTTCCAGTATGTCCACAACAGAGCCCACACCAGCTGTTTCAGAGACAAAAACCACATCTTCAACTATCTGTGGTGCTACGTCATTTATGTCTAAGACACGAATGTCAACGAATACTGACGTGGCCAATCTTTCCGGTGATCCAAGGTCACGAGCGCCCACTACTAGTGTGTACATATTCACGTCCTCTCTATCCAGGGTAGCATTTGTAGTTATCACCCCGGTAACAGCATCGATAACAAAATGGCCGCGAAAGTTACCACCTGTGATGGCATACCTAACTGCACCATCTAAGGAGCCAGCATCTCCATCAGTTGCCATGACAATCACAACAGTTTCTCCAATAAGTCCTCTCTCAGAAATAACACTTGAAAGTGGAGTTTGCACAAATACAGGGGAATGATCGTTGATGTTTTCAACGGTGATGTAGCTCCTTGCAGCATTACTGACAGACAAGACGTCATCAAATACCTCCACCTTCAGTTCTCTGAGTCCTGCAGTTGGTTCCGACTTTTCATTCACGTACAAAAGACTGGCGAGGAAGTCCCTTGCATTAGAGGGGGCGGTACCAGACACATTGTACATAAACAGGAACATGTTGGTATTAGTAGTGTTGTCAACAGATGTGACCAGTTCGGGATAAGAAGATGGTGAGATGACAGTCTCCAAAGACCCATCTGTAGCATTGAAGAGGTAGACTTGGACGGAGGTGACACGGGCTCCCCTGTCATTGTCAGTCAGGGTGATGTTGGGAGAAGTGATAGCCACACCACTCCCCTCTTCCAGAAAGACAGCGGTGAAGTCGGTTCCATTGGACAAGGGATCCAGGTCCAGTTGTGGTGCATCGTTCACAGGTACCACTTGTACTATACTGTACACGGGTGCACTGTCTGATAGACCATCACTGGCAACCACTTGGATGATGCGATCTTCAATAGTAGGTTCCTCGGCTCTGTTGATGTACGTCAAAGTGGACAGAACGCGGACAAAATCCTCAATACTGGCTGAAGTTAGAGGCTCTTTGGGAATTAGACGGAGAGTGTGTCCATCTGTTCCAATCTCTACAATCACACTCTCTCCACTTTGTCCATGAAGGTGCTCGTATGGTCCGTCCAAGGGATTTGTGAGGGTGACTGTGGTGAGAGAGAGTGTTTCATTGTCGACGTCAACAATAGCTGCTGTTTGGTTCACGATTGCCACTGGTGTGTACGTATCCTCCACAAACGAAACAGTAACATTAGGTACACCGATACGCTGAAGGTAGACCATTGGCCCGTCATTGACAGCTACAAAGAACACAGCCACCTCAATGGGCATACTGATGACATCGCCATCGGTTACAGTGATAGTGATTGTCCGAGTTCCCGAGGTGGGGTCTCCGAAGGAGGTAAGGTGATTGTAGGTCAGCGTTTGTATGAGAAGACTATATGTCTCAAGTGTGGCATTACCAACGATGGTGAGAGTGGTTGTGTTTGCATCGTAGTTGACCAGCAAGATGCCGTTTGTGTTGTTCACGTCAAGTACCTCACGACTGCCATCAAAGCCTGTTAGCTGGAGAACAGCCATTGTGATGAACGAACCATCATCGTCGGTGATAGTGACGCTATCAAACACTCGCATCGGACCATCCTTTTCATCAAACTCGAGACCACTTGGTTCAAATGTTACTTGAGGGAGGTCATTTACACGTTGGATTGTGATAAATGTTCTCGCAGGTTCGCTGATGAAGCTTGGATCAGAGATGACCAAGGACAACTCTCGCTCTCCATCAATGGGCTCGTCGGCTGTGTTGATGTACGTAACACTCAGGAGTGCCATTCTGAAGACAGAAATGGGCAAGAATCCAGTCAGAACCAGACTGGTCCCATCAAAAGTGGAATTCATCCCGGAAGGTCTGTCAGTGATGGAAAGTACATCTTGAGCTGAGTCAGCGGGTGAATGAGTGATAGTGATATTGAGTGTGTAGTTGAAAGCACTCAAATCGTTGTCTGTGAGAATGAAGCTGGTCTCATTCACGACAGGGATTGGATCCCCATCTTCTACAAACACTGTTACAAAATCCTGTCCTCCATTGGCAGAAATCTCCGGGTTATGATCATTGAAGGTTTCTATGATAACATATCCAGTCTGAGGTGCACTATCGAAAATGCCATCATTCACGATGTAAGAAATCTGATATTCTCGGGAAAAAGGTTCAACAAATGGCTGAATAAACACAAGCGAGTTGATGAGAGGGATGTAATCTTCTGGCTGACCTGGGAAAAGGGCTGTGAGAGTGCGTGAAGTGTAGTTGTATGAGTAAGGCAGTGGGGAAAGAGTTAGTGAGGACCCCAGGGCTACTCCACATCCACTGGCACACAACACATTGGGAGTTGTTACGTAGTCGGAAAACACGTACACGTCAGACAAACGCCCTGGGAAGAAGTCCCTTGCTGGATCCCCCAGTGCAGCGAGATACACAGCTGCCTGGTTTGTGTCGTAGGGAGGGAGGAGGTAGGTCCATCCAAAGAGGGAGCCATCAATCATGAGGTTGGCTCTCCACTGGTTGCTGATGGAATCCAGGAACACAGACAGTGTTAGCTGATGCCAACCACTCTCCAGTCTATTACATGCTCGGGAAAACGTTACCGTCTCTTGCTGCCTTGATGAGTTGCGGTATGAGAAAACGAAAGTATTGTTTGGATCACACGACAGAGCGTACACACTCATTGCACTTGTTGTCTTGCTCAGTAGAGTCATAGATGAGGTTCTCGAAGACCAGTGGGGTGCCTTCCACACAAACATACTGAAAGTGACACCACCGTTCTGTAGTGATGGCAAGATCCTCGATAGAAGCACGTACTGGTCAACTCCATCAAATATGATGACTCTGCCGTCAACAACAGATGGATCGTTCATCAAACGATAGGTCGTGCCACGAAGAACCTCAGCAGTCAGTAGCTCCTGGTAGTGGTTGCTGTACCCACAACCAACGTATTTCCGTCCCTTATCCTCGCTACACACATAGGGCACTGTAGCAGCAGTGGGTTCGAAAGGAACACTCACTTCACCCTCAGCCAGTGGATTAAGGATCTCAGCAGTGAAATATTCAACGGTTGATATATTGGCACCGTCATTGTCTGTGATGCTGGCACCTGGATTAAGTCCAACATGAGAGGAAATCTCCAACAGTGTTGCTGTTTCCTGCGAAATGCTGAGAACTGGAGGTATGTCGTTCACATTAAGGATCTCAACTGTGAAAGTAGCAGGTTCTGACATCAAATGCGGAGGCTCTGTGTTTCTTGCCCTCACTGTGTATTCCAATATCCGTGGTTGGGTTTCAAAGTCGAGTGGTTCGACGAGAAAAACTCGTCCATACTGATCAGCCTCAAAGTTATCACTGTCGCCTGTCACTGTGATATTAGAGATTGCGTTTGATCCAATGTCGGCATCAGTGACATCGAAGGTGTATACGGGGATTTCCCTTGTCACTTGTGTGTCTTCAGTTAGATTGATTCGAACATTTGCAGGTGTAACAATGGGAACATTGTCATTGTGGTCTATCACCGTAATGAAAACCGTTGTCATGGCAACCTCATTGGCAACTAAAACAACAGTGTAACTACTCTGTTCTTCTCTGTCAAGTGGTCCACTCAATGTAATCCTAGCCGTGTCGCTATCAACATCAAACAAACCAAGATCATCCACAAACATGTAGTCAATGATGGCATTCTCACCGAGATCGGGATCAACGGCCATGATGGTGTCAATGTACGTACCATTGGGCGCATTCTCCCTCACTGAAATGTTGTAGGACTCAAAATCAAATGCAGGATCGTTGTCATCAATATCAAGAATGGTGATGGCAACAGTAGCATTTGAGGAACGTGGATTTTCATCATCTATGTCCTGTGCTATCACGACTAGATGGTAGAATCCAGTTGATTCACGATCAACATGCAATATGGAGGTGATGGAACCATCATACTCATCAATTCTGAAGGTTCCATCTTCGTTGCCGGAATAGATGGAATAACGAACCATTCCACCACCAAAGTAAGGTGTGTCCATGTCTGTAGCTGTTACCATGCCAACGAGTCTGGGCTGGTATTCATCAACACTGGTTCCAGTTGGATCCTCCACAGGTGTGTAGTCCTCAGTGATGTTAAATAAATACATTTCTTGCAAAAACACTGGGGTGAATTCATTGATATCCGTGAGCACCACAAGTACTTCAGCAGTTGTGTTTGGATCAAAAGGATGAAACAGGTTGAAAGCAGTGATGTAGACTGTTATGAAATGCACGTCTTCGATGTTAATCAAGTCAGAGTTGGCCACAGTTAGGAGACCAGTTGTGGTGTTGATACCGAAAGCAGGTTCAACACGTGATGGTTGGACTTTGTCGATGACGTACTGAATGGCACCATTATCACCGGAATCAGCATCACTGGCCATCAGGTGGGCTACAGTAGTCCCAACAGGGGAATGTTCCGGAATGGTGGAGTTTATTGAGGACCGTTCAAACACAGGTGGATTGTCATTGACATCCTCAACTGAAATCCGCACGATTGTTGTGGATGATAGCTGGACCAATTCCCCATTATCCCTCACTTCGACATTCAGTGTTAACACGCGAATACCAATGTCATAATCCAGCGGTCGAATCAGTGAGAGTCCTCCATTCATTTCATCCACCATGAAGTAGTTTTCTGTACTTATTTGTCCACTTGACCTCGATTCTTGATTTGAGTAGACGGAGGTGTTCAGTAGAGTGAAGTGGAGTTCTGCATTCCTGCCAATATCAAAATCATTGGCATTGAGTAGCAATACAGGTACCAATATGGGGTGATCCTCGGCTATGGTGATGTTGGAGTTGACGGGGTAGAACACTGGAGTGTGGTCATTTTCGTCTGTTATGACAACCGTTGCCATGACGCTAGACGTCAAAGAGGGATACCCATTGTCAATCCCAACGACATAAAAGTGGTAAACGTCTGTTACTTCCCGATCAAAGACTGCACGGGTGAGGATAATCCCTGTGGTCGAGTTAACAGAGAAGAAAACTGCGTCCTCTCCCGCTAGTGAATAGGAGAACCTTCCACCTTCTCCAGTGTCAGGATCGCGTGCAAACACCTGCCCGACCACCTCCCCCTTGGGTCTATTCTCCGACACTTGAAGTATGTACGTCGTACTGTTGAACATTGGAGGGGTGTCATTGATGTCTGATACCACGATGTACACAGTGTATTTTGCAGATCTTGGCTGGCTACTGATATCCATGGCAACCACTGTAAGGTTGTAGCTGGATATGGCTTCCCTATTCAAAGGTGTTCGTGTTTGAACAATTCCGGAGGTACTGATATCGAAATCATCAGAATTGTCTCCCTCAAGTAAGAGGACCAGATCGCCAGCTTGATCAGCATCATCATCACTCACAGACACATTCACCACGATTCCATCGTAACCCTCCACAAACTGCAGCATTGATGGGAGAGTTGGATCAAACACAGGAGGGAACTCGTTCACGTCCATCACTTCTATGTCAACCATAGCGCTGTCTTGATATTTCCCATCAGTGACGGTCACCATGAAGGAATACTGAGGTGAGGTGCCTGCTTCCAAATCGAGGGTCTGGTTGAGGTAAATTCTCCCTGTTTCGGGAACAATTTGAAAAGGTAAAGTTTCATTCATCTCCATAATGGTGTAGTATAGTTGGGTGGAGTGATAGGGGCAGGTTGGGTCGGTCAAGTCACCACGCCCATCTTCGCACTGGTCTACACCACACCCATCCGCGTCGACTGCCGGATAGTCGTAGGTGGATACAAACGAACCAGGCAGGTCGTTTTCAGACACAGTGAAGGTGTACCAAGGTTGGGGAAACACAGGAGGATTGTCGTTGACATTGAGTACATGTACGGATACATTCCGAGTGGATGACATGTTCCCACCATCCTTCACCTCTATGGTCAACCCAAACATCTGGTTCACTTCATAGTCAACCACCCTCAACAGTTGCAAAGATCCTGTGGTTGCATTGATACTGAATAAACCGTTGTTGTCATCCATCAGATTGTATTCCACACTACCGAGGTGGTCCGAGTCCAGATCGGTGGCTGTCAGTTGAAGTAGTTCTTGAGGTACAGGGGTACCCTCACACACTGTTGCACTGTATACACCATTCGGATCAAACATTGGTGCGTGTTCGTTGACGTTTGATACAACAATGGTCACATTCAAAGTCGAAGTCCTCACTGGTCTACCACTGTCTTGTGCTTCCACAGCAATAACGAACATCCGATCTCCTTGATCATAATCAAGAGGAGATGTGAGGATGATATCACCAGATGAAGGATCAATGGTGAACGGTGATGGTGAAGGAAATACTCCAGTTATGGAATATTGTACATGGCCATGGGAGCCTTCATCAGGATCATCAGCTAGGACACTGAGAATGGTAGTGTTGATGGGAAACGTTTCTTCCACTTCTTCAAAGTATGACGGGTGCCTGAATGTAGGGGTGTTGTCATTGAGTGACACGTTGATATACACATCCACAGTGTCAAACAGGCTAGAATTGCTGGAAGCTTGCACTTGTAGAATGTACTGAGGGACAGTTTCGTCCAGCATGTCTTCATCTCTGCTCAAAGTGATCTCTCCAGTAGCAGAGTTCAACGTAAACGGAGATGTGGTATTGCCACAGGGGACATCAGGGGAACCCCCATAACACAAAAATACAACTGGACCACCGACAGTATCCACATCGAAAGCATCCACTACTCCAACAACATCTCCTCTCACACTGCCTTGGGCTACCTTGAAGCTGTAGAAAGAGTCCAAGAACTGAGGAGCGTTGTCGTCAATGTCGGAAATGTTGATGGTGACGTTGACAGTTGAAGTCAGCTCACCATCAGATACCTGCAGTTCAAATACAAACTGATTCTGTTCCTCATAGTCGATTGCATCAGTGGATACTATGTTCACACCATTGGAGACAGGTTGAAGAACAAAAGGACAAGATTGGTAGAGGCAGTCTCCTCCAACAAATGCATAGGTAAAGATGGTTTCTTCTAGACTGACATCATTGTCGTTCACACCGATGAAAACTACCATCTGATTGACTTGATCTTCTGCAATAGAAGCTTCAATGTTTGTTCCCTCAAACAAAGGTGTATTATCATTTACTGGTAAAGTGTATGCAGTGCTACAAGCTTCGTTGCTTTGTGCTCCTTCCTCGTCCACCACAGTCATGCAAAATACGTGTGGGTCAACACCTGGTTCGTCATCCTGGTTCTCGTACATGAGGTTCTGTATCGTTCCAACAACATCATTGATTGTTGCATTAGTGAAATAAAGTACAAAGGTCACAGTGCTGTCGTCATAGACAAAATCATCCCAATCGAGAAGGTGTACAATGTTCTGTGGTTCCTGAAGACGCAATCTGAGTTCGCTGTAAAGCATGCTGTCATCCACGAGGAGGGCTGCGGGGGCCAAGGAGACCGGAGGCCCGTTCTCTGTGAATGTGACATTTGTGTCGAAACTGTCTCTGTTGAGGTAGAGTTCTGGGATGTCGTTTATGAGGACAACGTCCACAATGGTTGTTTGTGTTGTAGGTGAGCTAACCCCATCAGACACGTTGATTAGTATGGTACGCTTGCCACTGGGAGGTTCATCAGCTGGGTTGTGGAACAAAATACTAGACAGAACATCAGAGTACTCTTGAATACTCCCCGTCCCAGTCACCAAGATGGAACCTTTGGAATGTTTCACTGTCAGGTTGGTATTATCCCCGCCCACCAGCGTATCGTTAGCCAATGGCATGACTAATGTTACCTGAAGTGAGGTGAGGTGGGGTGAATCCACATCATCAAGGACAAAGTGTTCTCCAACGACATTCACTGGGGAGCCTTCCTCTCTGAATGT
>OZ026549.1:1175132-1177632 GCA_964020155.1 Chondrilla cf. caribensis
CGTTCTGTCCTGTAAATTCATACTCCAGCTGTGTCTGGGATGGAAAAATGCTCACTGTGAGGTTTGTGCTATCCCATAGTAGATGATCCCCAGAAATATTTCCTCTACCATCACGGGTGAGTAAAATTGCTCCACATAACAGAGTGGGACTATCAATATCAGTGATGGTGATGTTCGGGAACACCAGGACTGGTCCTCCTCCTTCTGTAAAGACTAAATCTGTAATGGGTCAGACAGGGTCAACCAATAACATGAAGAATGTTTCGTAGCATGTAAGTACAAATGGGACATAACAAAATTTTCGATACTGATAAATTTTGAGAATTGGTGTCTAAAAGTGGGGACAGAGAGTTTCGAGGATAATTTTTTTGCGACTGAGATGATAACTAGATCATTCCAGCATTGAAGCGTTTTTCTATCATTCTATTTCACTTCAACTGCTTCATACGCCCGAATAAATGGCTTCTGTCGATATCCGTTGATTTACCAGCCATTTTAGGATGATGACATCATTCATCATAACTCCTCATACACTTACAATATGTAAACATGTACAAAAATATTGAGGAATGAAAATTTGTGAATGGGCTATGTTTGAAAAAATTGCAAAAAGTATACACAGGTGGCAAAATTATGTAGATGGACTATATCATCTAAGATGTACATAATTACATATTGCATATTGCAAGTACAGTGGAACCTCACTATTACCAACCTCTGAATTACAGAAACTCCTATAATAAGGACAATATTCTGTGACTCAGTTTAGTACTGAAGTTCATTAAGTGACTAAGGTCCCAAGGTGTCCATAATAGAGAGATTCCACTGTACATTGAACATAACATGCAGCATGTTATAAAGCATGACATGTACCATGCACATGTAACATGCATTATGGATTATGCATGTAAAACTGCATGTATATTGAGCATTCTACATGGTCAATATGTGTATGCGGTGGTAACCCACCAGTGGTTGTCAAGTTAACACGAGGTGGATCGTTGACAGCAAGGACCACAGCAACCACATCTGAAGAGTTAGCTGAAAATGGACTGGTTGACTGTTCAAATGATGACACGTCGTATACAGCCTGATAAGGTTGGGTACCTAATATAGAGCATGAAAAATAATATTATTGTAATATATTTTGTGCATCAATAACCAATTCACAATATTATATGTACGTGTATATGTGTTTACACAAAGGTTCAGATAATAATGAATCCATACCTATTATTAAAAACAAACATTTTTATACTCAACAAACACTCAGACACATAAAACACACACACACACACACACACACACACACAAACACACACCTACACACACACACACACACACACACACACACACACACACACACACAGTACTCACCATCAGCAGCTAGCACTGTTAATGAAACATTTCCGTAGAAATCTTCAGTAGGTATGAATCTAATGGATTGGTTGTTAGCAATGTGCAGGGCATACTGGAGAGACACATTGGATGGTACCTCCTTCCATGTTGCATTAAAGGGTCCATACTACAGTTGAATGAGAATAAAAATGGGGAATTTTAATATAAGTCGCAAATACATAGATTTACGATAATAATAGTACTATGCACTTACGTCAATGCCCCCGGATATGTACAGTGCACTCTTACATGATAATTTTCAAAACAATGCCTATATCCACCCATACTACTATATGCACAAACATATTATTTATACACTCACATTGCCAGCACACTGGAAGATCTTTCACACACAGGAACTATGTACATACGTATACCACAGTACTAGACATAGCCTCACCTCCCACACTCCTTGCTCGGGATTTACACCAACAACAAGTAATCCAAGGTCAATGTTGTCCATGTCTATTGCTATGGAGGCGGCTATGTCGGCAACAGGTGTGATCGGAATTCTAAAAAGAGTAATGAAAGATATATATGTGTGTGTATGTGTGCGTGCATGCATGCGTGCATGCGTGCTGTGTGTGTGTGTGTGTACGCGCGTGTGTGTGTTTGTGTGTGTGTGCGTGTGTGTGTGTGCGCATGTGTGTGTACATGTGTACATGGAGTAGATACTCAGCAATGCATACATAGCAAGTATAGTAAATACAACTGCATATAAGTAGTACATACTCAGGCGATGGGGAATCCTCATCAAAGGGAGTTAGTAGGTACTGGTCCTGTAGGATCACAGGAGGTCTGTTGAGGTACTCGACTGAATAGATGAACCTGTACATGTTGCTGTCCACTGCTGGTGAGCTGTAAGCTGTGAATAAAATGGAAAAATGTGATGTATAAAATGACGTAACACGCCACAGTGGTGTAATGTTCAGGATAACGAGGTGATTACAATTAGGTGACCATTCAGTATACAATGCATTCATACGGTGAATGAAGTCAATGTGGGTACATGTAGTACACAAACGGCATGATATATTTCTGTACATCTACCACTTGTAGCCTGGTAGTGGGGTGTATGAGAGGAAAACAAGTGTGCCCACAT
>OZ026549.1:1180132-1290132 GCA_964020155.1 Chondrilla cf. caribensis
GGCATTGACACTTTTTGGCATGGCAATGGTTGTACCAGCCAAATCTATCCTAGTGGCCCTGTGGAAGTAATATATTTATTCTATTGCTATATTATGTATTGTAAGGCACATTTTTGGTACAAGTGGTTGAAATATGTACATTAATGGCCTATATGACCACCATGCGACTGAACTAAATGAATTAAACTGATCCCAAGATTGCAAAAACTCACAGGAATGGGTCGATTTCAATTCTTGGTGGCATGTTGACATTGACAATGTTGATGGTTGCCGCGCAAGGTATGAAACCACTAGGTTGTGTGATATCAACAGTTACCCTTCTCACTGGTGTTACTGAAGGGCCATTGGAGTCAGCTCTGATGTTGCTGTACAGTGTTCTCTGTAGAACCTACATAAAGAGAAAGTATGTGAGGTGAAGATGGACATAAAGAGTAAAGATTGATCGAACATACACACACACACACACACACACATACACAGACGGACACACACTTGTTGAGTTAATGTATAATATACACAGTATTTACATGTTTTGAGTAAGAACCATGATGAATTGGTGCTGCTGAATATAATGATAATGATTGTGATGATGATGATGGTGATAACGATGGTGATGATGATGGTGATGATAACGATGTTTGTGTTTGAACAGCAAAGATGGTGATGTCTGTGGACAGGTTAGGAATAGTGTGCTATGATACTTAGTTAGCACTCACACTCTCATAATCACTGAAGTTAGATGTGTACAAAGTGTACTTGAGGCTGAACTCGCGTGCGGAGAAGACTGGTATCCTAGACATTGTTGCATTGACCGTGGTCCCTGCTGTGTCGAAGGTCAGGTCCTCCACCGGGACAGAGGCATTGTTGAAGTCGATGGCCACTTCCAGTGTCACTGTTACCATGGTGGTGTTCACAGGGTCAGGGTCGGAAAGTTGGAAAGTGGATCCAAAAATGGAAATGGGACCTCCACCTTCAGTGAACGTCACTTCGATGGTCTTAACATCCTATAACAGAGAAAAACAAAAGTCTTATCACAAACAATATAAATTTGTATTCATATTATTATTCAATACATACAATACATATTCAATGCCTGCCTGTATGGGGTACAAGTATGGTTTGTTTTGTCTTGTGTTTACATTAGGACATAAAACGAATGTTTACCATTTGACTAAAGAGTAAAACCTGGGTTTTATCAGTGTCTGACAGAAAAAAACAAAGAGCTTTGTCTGTTAAGACTTGAAGATTGTGTTGTTGTTGTTGTTATTGTTGTTGTTGTTGTGTGTCTGTGTGTGTGTGTGTGTGTGTGTGTGTGTGTGTGTGTGTGTGTTGTGTGTGTGTTGTGTGTGTGTGTGTGTTGTGTGTGTTGTGTGTGTGTGTGTGTGTGTGTGTTGTGTGTGTGTTGTGTGTGTGTGTGTGTGTTGTGCATTTGCATGTGTATGTTTGTGTACACACGCAGATTGTGTACAACAAAGGAGAGGTCAGCCCAAAGGTCAGGTCAGAGGTCAGGTCAGTTCTCTGTTATTCCAATAGCACAAGTCCATAACATTATACTGAAAATAAAACCCAACAACAACACAAAACCGTAATATAACAAACCAGTTTCAAATTCAGTACTAATACAATATAATCTCGCATGATGAAAAACTTTCAATATCACTTTTATTGATTATTACTAAATGATCATAGCTTTGAATATACCAGCATCAATTCAAATGAACTAAATGTGATGACTATTGACTGGATCATAGTACACATGACTGTCATGTGGATTTTCCTTTTCTCTTGTGAGAGGATCTTTCTGCTACAGTGTTACTTCTAACATAACACAAGACCACAATACAGATAACCAGGGGGATAGAACTATCTAAACTAACTAAAAGATTGCAAGTTATAAGAAACACTGCAAGTTTTGCCATTCCCTTGTTGTAAGAGTATGTTTCTGTTATAGTGTTACGTCTAAAATAGCACTACTAGACTACAATACAGATTATCGGGGGTAACTGCCAAAGAACAGTGAAGGGAAGACGTAGCAGTGCAACCATGATGCTAACCAAAAGTAGTGGTAGAACAGAACAACAACCTCAGAGAGATTACACCCAGAGTTATCCCTACAGTTGGTACAATTCACCACATCTTGCGAATGTCAACCGTATACACTTGAAGAAACACGGACAGCTGAAATTGCCGTTATCACCTGCCTGATTTGGCAATAATTTGTGGTTATAACAGGAAGTAACATCAGAATAATTTAATAATCATACAAATGTACATACGTACAATGAGCGAATAGATAACAAACACTTAATAATATACAATCACATCACATCAGACTCAAAATATCCAATCATATTCATTCAGAAACTAATTTAAGACAATTGAACTATGTTGGCAACCCCACAGAATATTACACGAATCAGTTCTTCTCAACCAGTGGGATACAAGCAGGGCTGTTGGCCATGTACACTGGGTGGGGATGACGGCAGCAGTAGCAGATCACAAAGCGAACTCTGTCCCGAACTGGCTTTAGAAAGACATAGACCAGGATGGGAGAAGGGAACATAGTTGCCGTAGAAACAGTGTAGTACAAGTAAAGAGCTTGTCTTATGTCTCTGAAATGGGTCAGGACCACAACAGTTATATAAGCAACGACATTCAAAAGATTACTAGCAACTAGAAAAAAAGTGAATTTTGTTATTCCCTTGGTGTAAGAGGATCTTTCTGCTATAGTGTTACATCTAACATAGCACAAGACCATAATGGGGACCACAATACCGATGGCCAGAGGGATTAATTTTCCAAAGAATTCCTCAAAAGCCACTAAGGCCCTTTCACCATCTGAACGAAACATAATTTGAATAGTACATGCAACATTATCGTAGTACAGAATGTTCGAGCCAATAGGAGGAATCAGTGTACGTACATTTAGGAGAGTTGCTACAATCCAGATGAATGCGAGAGAGAGGATGATATAAAGAGGCTTCAAGGTTTTCTTACTGTACTTCACCACCAACAAGACTGCTACTGAAAAGGCAGCCAAACTATACAGTCGTAGGACAAAAACAATTTTGTAACCAAACACCAAGACCCTACAGAGCCAGAGATCAGGAGGTGGAGAAGATGTGAAGTTGAGGATGAGAGCTAGAAGAGCAAAACCCAGATGAACTAGAGCAGTTACCAGTATGACTACAAGAAGGTTGATCAGGAATACCCTCACTAGCTTAGCCACAGAGTGAGCCACACACAGAGCAGAGATGGTGATGATGATCAAGGTAATGATGACTATATTCCAAATAAACAGAACAATTGTGAAGGCTCCAAATCTGGGACCGGCAAGACTTTGGTGAGTAGAGTCAGGAACACTACAGTTGGTGGTACTGTTGGTACAGTTCTCCATATCACACACTGATTCAGGAGAGGTTTGATCACCCCTTCAAACTCACAACACCACTGATCGAGGACAATCACCACTTTCATTGTAGTACTATTACATCACATAATCATGTGATAGGAAATGAAACTGAATTGAATAAATTATCAACACAGCTTGGTATGATATCTGGTATATAGATAAATGACTGTATTAATTGTAGTGTTGTATGCCATGATGATCATGTGACAGGAAATGACATCACCATGGGAACTATAAATGGAAACTAATGGTACTTGATGAATAACAGTGATAGTGGCAGGACAGATAATACAGTAGCAGTGACCAAACTGTCATGAACGAAATGACGCCTTCAAAGAGATAATACCCCAAGTTATCCCCACAGTTGGTACGTCCACATCTCATGGCTGTCAACTACATGTACACCCGAAGAAACACAGACACAAGCTAAAGTAGCTAAATTATCACCTTCCTGAACTGACAACGTGTGGTTATAACAGGGAGTGACATGAGATTAATACAGCACTTGAAATTGACAAATAATATATTTACAGTGCATCATAATTGCAATTGATATCTCGTTATACATTGCTTTAATATTTATATGGTACAGATTACAGTAAAGTATATGAAATAAACACAAAATTACATCACATCAGATACAAATATCCAATTAAATTCATTCATAAGCTAAGACAATTGAACTATGATGGTAACTTCAGAGAATATTACACAAATCAGTTCTTCTCAACCAGTGGGATACAAGCAGGGCTGTTGGCCATGTACACTGGGTGGGGATGACGGCAGCAGTAACAGATCACAAAGTGAACTCTGTCCCGAACTGGCTTTAGGAAGACATAAACCAGGATGGGAGAAGGGAATATAGTTGCTACAGAAACAGTGGAGTACAAGTAGAGAGCTTGTCTGTCTTGGAAATCAGTCAGAACCACAACAGCAATATAAGCAATGACATTCAAAAGATTACTAGCAACTAGAAAGAAAGTGAATTTCATAATTCCCTTGCTGTAGGAGGATCCCTCTGTTATAGTGTTACATCTAACATAGCACAAGACCATAATGGGGACCACAATACCGATGGCCAGAGGGATTAATTTTCCAAAGAAATCCTCAAAAGCCACTAAGGCCCTTTCACCATCTGAACGAAACATAATTTGAATAGTACATGCAACATTATCGTAGTACAGAATGTTCGAGCCAATAGGAGGAATCAGTGTACGTACATTTAGGAGTGTTGCTACGATCCAGATGAATGCGAGAGAAAGTATGATATGAAGAGGCTTTAAGGTTTTCTTACTGTACTTCACCACCAACAAGACTGATAACGAAAAGGCAGCCAAACTGTACAGTCGTAGGACAAAAACATTCTTGTAACCAAACACCAAGACCCTACAGAGCCAGAGATCAGGAGGTGGAGAAGATGTGAAGTTGAGGATGAGAGCTAGAAGACCAAAACCCAGATGAACTAGAGCAGTTACCAGTATGGCTACAAGGTGGTTGATCAGGAATACCCTCACTAGCTTAGCCACAGAGTGAGCCACACACAGAGCAGAGATGGTGATGATGATTAGGGCAATGATGACTATACACCAACTGAACATAACAATTGAGTAGGCTCCAAACCCAGGGCCGGCAAGAACTGGATGAGTAGAGTCAGGGACACTACAGTTGGTGGTACTATTGGTACAGTTCTCCATATCTCACTCTGATTCAGGAGAGGTTTGATCACTACTTTGACCTCACAATACACCACTGATCGAGAACAATCATCACATTCACTGTAGTGTTATATATCACGTAATCATGTGATAGGAAATGAAACTGAATTGAATAAATTACCAACACAGCTTGGTATGGTATCTGGTATATAGATAAATGACTGCATTAATTGTAGTGTTATGTGCCATGATGATCATGTGACAGGAAATGACATCACATGAGAACTACGTATAAATGGAAACTAATGGTACTTGATGAATAACATGCAGTGATAGTGTCAGGACATGCAAATAATACAGTAGCAGTGACCAAAACTGTCACAAACAAAATGAAAACTCCAAAGAGATAATAATGTACTCACAGTTGTTCCTACAGTTACTAATTTAGATAATTATATGAACATGGGATATTAGATCGAAGCAGTCTATTAAAACTCCACTAAGTAGATGGTACCAAAATCAGTTCTTCTCAACCAGTGGGATATGAGCAGAGCTGCTTGCCATGTACACTGGACGGGGATGACGGCAGCAGTAGCAGATCACACAGTCAACTCTGTCACGAACTGGCTTTAGAAATACATAAACCAGGATGGGAGGAGGGAACAGAATTGCTGTAGAAACTGTGTAAGACAAGAAAAGAGCTACTCTCTGTTGGAAATTAATTAAGACTGCCACAACCAAATGAGCAATGAAATCCAAAAGATTACAAGTTATCAGAAACACTGCAAGTTTTGCTATTCCCTTGTTGTAAGAGTATCTTTCTGTTGCAGTGTTACGTCTAAAATAGCACAAGGTGATGAACAGGGCTACAAAAATTATGATTACTGGCAGTAGTTTCCCAAAGAACACTTCAATGGTCAACAAAGAATATTTAGCTTCCAAAATCAAATTGGAGTTATCGGTTTGAGCAAAACATGTAACATTGTCATAATATTGAGGAGCATACACTGAGGGAATGAGTATGTGAATACTCAAGAGTATTGCCACAGTCCAGATGAACACAACATAGAGGGTTATACAGAAAGGTTTTGTGGATCTCTTACTGTAGTTCACAACCAGCAAGATTACCACCGAAAAGGCAGCCAAACTGTAATGTCTTCCAATGGAAACAACAACATAGCCAAACACCAAGACTCTACAGAGCCAGAGATCAGGAGGTGGAGAAGATGTAAAGTTGAGGATGAGAGCTAGAAGACCAAAACCAATGTAAACTAGAGCAGTTACCAGTATGGCTACAAGGTGGTTGATCAGGAATACCCTCACTAGCTTAGCCACCGAGTGAGCCACACACAGAGCAGCGATGGTGATGATGATTAGGGCAAGGATAACTAAATTTGAACTGAACATAACAATTGCGTAGGCTCCAAGTCCGGGACCGGCAAGACTTGAGTGAGTAGAGTCAGGAACACCACAGATGGTGGTACTGTTGGTACAGTTCTCCATATCACACACTGATTCAGGAGAGGTTTGATCACTACTTTGACCTCACAATACACCACTGATCGAGGACAATCATCACATTCACTATAGTGCCATATACATATGCATCACACAATCATGTGATAGGAAATGAAACTGAATTGAATAAATTATCAACACAGCTTGGTATGGTATCTGGTATATACATAAATGACTGTATTAATTGTAGTGTTATATGCCATGATGATCATGTGACAGGAAATGACATCACATGAGAACTATAAATGGAAACTAACTTTCAATGAGCCATAGAGGGTGATCAGGTAACAATTACAATACACATTATTGTGGCATGAATTGGGTGTCAATGAAACAGTAAAACATCAATACACCTCCTCAGAAAGGGAGCTTTCGACTTGGTATGACACCCACTTTGTCCTTTCAGAGCAGCTTGTTTCAGAATAGCTGTTCAAGAGGTCGAGGGTAGTGATCCCTAAGACATTGTTTGCTTTTAGTTGGTCTTAGAATACGATAGTTCAATTTTCATCACCTAGCTGAATTTGCTGTTATCACCTGATTTGACAATATGTGGGTATAACAGGAAATGAAATCAGAATAATTCAATAGTCATAATTTATTATCAATATACATACAATGAGTGAATAGTTAACCAACACTCAATAATAGATAATCACATCACATCAGACTCAAAATAACCAATCATATTCATTCATAAACCAATTTAAGACATCTAAAATATTATGATAGCAACTTCATAATTACACAAATCAGTTCTTCTCAACCAGTGGGATACAAGCAGGGTTGTTGGCCATGTACACTGGGTGAGGATGACGGCAGCAGTAACAGATCACAAAGCGAACTCTGTCACGAACCGGCTTTAGAAAGACATAAACCAGGATGGGAGGAGGGAGAAGTAACACTGTAGCTACACTGTAGGTCAAGTAGAGAGCCAATATCTGTTCAAAATGGGAAAGGGTAACAATAGATATATAAGTAATGACATTTAGGAGGTTACCAGCTACTAGAAAGAGGGTGAATCTTGCTATTCCCTTGTTGTAAGAGGATCCTTCTGTTATAGTGTTACGTCTAACATAGCACAAGACCACAATGGGGACCACAATACTGATGGTCAGAGGGATCAATTCCCCAAAAGCTTCCAAAGTAATCGAAGCATATTCAGGTGGCCAAGGGTATTCAATTCGAATAGTACATATGACATTATCGTAATACAGAATGGTAGGGTAGATAGTAGGAATAAGTGGCCGTACACTCAGGAATATTGCTATAGTCCAGATGAAAACAAAAGAGAGGATGATATGAAGAGGCTTCAAAGTTTTCTTACTGTACTTCACCACCAACAAGACTGACACTGAAAAGGCAGCCAAACTGTACAGTCGTAGGATAAAGCCAACCACGAAACCAAACACCAAGATCCTACAGAGCCAGAGATCAGGAGGTGGAAAAGATGTGAAGTTGAGGATGAGAGCTAGAAGAACAAAGCCCATGTAAACTAGAGTATTTACCACTCCAACCACGAGAAGGTTGATCAGGAATACCCTCACTAACTTAGCCACAGAGTGAGCCACACACAGAGCAGTGATGGTGATGACGATCAGAGTAGTAGTAGCCACCAGCAGACTGAACATAACTACATTGTAGGCTCCAAACCCAGGGCCGGCAAGAATTGGGTGGGTAGAGTCAGGAACACTACAGTTGGTGGTACTGTTGGTACAGTTCTCCATATCACACACTGATTCAGGAGCGGTTTTATCACTACTTTGACCTCACAATCACTGATCGAGGACAATCATCACATTCACTGTAGTGTTATATATGTATGAATCACATAATCATGTGATGGAAATAAAACTGAATTGAATAAATTATCAACACAGCTTGGTATGGTATCTGGTATATAGATAGATGACTGTATTAATTGTAGTGTTATATGCTATAATGATCATGTGACAGGAAATGACATCACATGGGAACTATAAATGGAAACTAATGGTACTTGACGAATACCCCAAGTTATCCCCATTGTTGGTACGTCCACATCTCATGCCTGTCAACTATATGTACACCCGAAGAAACACAGACACAAGCTGAAGTAGCTGAATTATCACCTTCCTGAACTGACAACGTGTGGTTATAACAGGAAGTGACATGAGATTAATACAATGCTTGAAATTAACAAATAATGTACTTACAGTTGTATTATAATTCAAATTGATGTCTCGTTATACATTGCTTGAATACTTATACAGTACAGATTACAGTAAAGTATACGAAATTAACACACAATTACATCACATCAGATACAAATATGTCCAATTAAATTCATTCATAAGCTAAGACAATTGAACTATATTAATAACTTCACAGAATATTACACAAATCAGTTTTTCTCAACCAGTGGGATACAAGCAGGGCCGTTGGCCATGTACACTGGGTGGGGATGACGGCAGCAGTAACAGATCACAAAGCGAACTCTGTCACGAACTGGCTTCAGAAATACATAAACCAGGATGGGAGGAGGGAGAAGTAACACTGTAGCCACACTGTAGGTCAAGTAGAGAGCCAATATCTGTTCAAAATGGGAAAGGATAACAATAGACATATAAGTAATGACATTTAGGAGGTTACCAGCTACTAGAAAGAGGGTGAATCTTGCTATTCCCTTGTTGTAAGAGGATCCTTCTGCTATAGTGTTACGTCTAACATAGCAGAAGACCACAATGGGGACCACAATACTGATTGTCAGAGGAATTAATTTCCCAAAATCTTCAAAGGTAGATGAGGCATATTCAGCTGGCCAAGGGTATTCAATTCGAATAGTACATGTGACATTATCGTAATACAGAATGGTAGGGTAGAGGGAAGGAATAAATGGCCGTACACTCAGGAGCATTGCTATAGTCCAGATGAACACAAAAGAGAGGATGATATAAAGATGCTTCAAGGTTTTCTTACTGTACTTCACCACCAACAAGACTGCTACTGAAAAGGCAGCCAAACTGTACAGTCGTAGGGTAAAGCCAACCAAGAAACCAAACACCAAGACTCTACAGAACCAGAGATCAGGAGGTGGATAAGATGTGAAGTTGAGGATGAGAGCTAGAAGAGCAAAACCCAGATGAACTAGAGCAGTTACCAGTCCAGCAACAAGAAGGTTGACCAGGAATACCCTCACTAGCTTAGCCACAGAGTGAGCCATACACAGAGCAGTGATGGTGATGGCGATCAGAGTTGTAGTAGCCACCAGCAGACTGACTATAACAATTAAGTAGGCTCCAAACCCAGGGCCAGCAAGAACTGGGTGAGTAGAGTCAGGAACACTACAGTTGGTGGTACTGTTGGTACAGTTCTCCATATCACACACTGATTCAGGAGAGGTTTTATCACTACTTTGACCTCACAATCACTGATCGAGAACAATCGTCACATTCACTGTAGTGTTATATATCACGTAATCATGTGATAGGAAATGAAACTGAATTGAATAAATTATCAACACAGCTTGGTATGGTATCTGGTATATATGTAGATGACTGTATTAATTGTAGTGTTATATGCCATGATGATCATGTGACAGGAAATGACATCACATGGGATCTATAAATGGAAACTAATGGTACTTGACGAATACCCCAAGTTATCCCCATTGTTGGTACGTCCACATCTCATCCCTGTCAACTACATGTACACCTGAAGAAACACAGACACAAGCTAAAGTAGCTAAATTATCACTTTCCTGAACTGATCATGTGTGGTTATAACAGGAAGTGACATGAGATTAATACAACACTTAAAATTGATTAATACTTTATTTACAGTATTATAATTGAAATTGATGCCTCGGTAAACATTGCTTTAATAATTATACATCACCCAGGAACACACAATTACATCACATCAGATACAAAATGTCCAATTAAATTCATTATAAGCTAAGACAATTGAACTATGATAGTAACTTCACAGAATATTACACAAATCGGTTCTTCTCAACCAGTGGGATACAAGCAGGGCCGTTGGCCATGTACACTGGGTGGGGGTGACGGCAGCAGTAACAGATCACAAAGCGAACTCTGTCCCGAACCGGCTTTAGAAATACATAAACCAGGATGGGAGGAGGGAGAAGTAACACTGTAGCTACACTGTAGGTCAAGTAGAGAGCCAATATCTGTTCAAAATGGGAAAGGGTAACAATAGACATATAAGTAATGACATTCAGTAGGTTACCAGCTACTAGAAAGAGGGTGAATCTTGCTATTCCCTTGTTGTAAGAGGATCCTTCTGTTATAGTGTTACGTCTAACATAGCACAAGACCACAATGGGAACCACAATACTGATGATCAGAGGGATAAATTTCCCAAAATCTTCGAAAGTAACTGAGGCATATTCAGGTGGCCAAGGGTATTCAATTCGAATAGTACATGTGACATTATCGTAATACAGAATGGTAGGGTAGAGGGAAGGAATAAGTGGCCGTACACTCAGGAGCATTGCTATAGTCCAGATGAACACAAAAGAGAGGATGATATAAAGATGCTTCAAGGTATTCTTACTGTACCTCACCACCAACAAGACTGCTACCGAAAAGGCAGCCAAACTGTACAGTCGTAGGGTAAAACCAACCAAGAAACCAAACACCAAGACCCTACAGAACCAGAGATCAGGAGGTGGAAAAGATGTGAAGTTGAGGATGAGAGCTAGAAGAGCAAAACCCAGATGAACTAGAGCAGTTACCAGTCCAGCAACAAGAAGGTTGACCAGGAATACCCTCACTAGCTTAGTCACAGAGTGAGCCATACACAGAGCAGTGATGGTGATGGCGATCAGAGTTGTAGTAGCCACCAGCAGACTGACTATAACAATTAAGTAGGCTCCAAACCCAGGGCCTGCAAGAACTGGGTGAGTAGAGTCAGGAACACTACAGTTGGTGGTACTGTTGGTACAGTTCTCCATACCTGACGTAGAAGTTTGATCGGATTAACTAATTTAATCTCACAATACACCACTGATCAAGGACAATCATCGTATTCACCGTAGTGCTATATACCAAATAATCATGTGATAGGAAATGACATCAAATTGATAACATTATCAATAAAGCCTGCATAGAGGTGCCCAACTAATAGCTGTGATGGAGGCAGTGCAGATAACAACAGCTCAACAACACATAATCTTGAGTGGGATTCTTATGGATTCATGTTGTACTGTTAAAAACACAGTACAACAATTGAAAGCACATTCTGAGCATATTAATTAGGTCTTACTGCAATTTCCAATTATAAAAGAGCATTTCTGTATTCATAAACCACAATCGCCACATACTTACAGATGGCATGCAAGACAATCAGCTCACACATAAGTACAGTGCATGTCATGTATAACACAGGTTTAGTACAGTGCATGTCGTATACAGTACAGATCTAGTACTCACAGTACTGTTATAGTACAGTACATGTCTTGTACAGTACATGTCTTGTACAGTACATGTCTTTTACAGTACAAGTTTAGTACAGTACATGTCTTGTACAGTACAGGTCTAGTACTCACAGTACTGTTATAGTACAGTACATGTCTTGTACAGTACAAGTTTAGTACAGTACATGTCTTGTACAGTACAAGTTTAGTACAGTATATGTCTTGTACAGTACAGGTCTAGTACTCACAGTACTGTTATAGTACAGTACATGTCTTGTACAGTACAAGTTTAGTACAGTACGTACATGTCTTGTACAGTACAAGTTTAGTACAGTATATGTCTTGTACAGTACAGGTCTAGTACTCACAGTACATGTCTTGTGTTTATACAAAGTACACTAGTCCATGTTACCCTTTGTAACCAAATGGTGAGAGAGTCTAGGGGTACATAAAGCAATGGAAAGTAAAAAGAAAACTTTCAATGAGCCATAGATGTTGGTCAGGTAACAATAATTACAATACACGTTATTGTGGCATGAATTGGGTGTCAATGAAACAGTAAAACATCAATACACCTCCTCAGAATGGGAGCTTTCGACTTGATATGACACCCAATTTGTCCTTTCAGAGCAGCTTGTTTCAGAATAGCTATTCAAGAGGTCGAGGGTAGTGATCCCTAAGACATTGTATGTCTTTTAGGAGGTCTTAAAATACCATAGTTCAATTTTCATCATCTAGCCAGGGTGAGACTGCATTAGAATTGTATTCCAGTTGCACTTAGTCATAACCCCCCATTCTGAGACGCTGCACTGAAATGTGGACAATATTCATCCACTTCAAGCCACATGCAGTTTCAGAATAAGCGAATCTCCGATTTGAGGACAAGTGTTCGATTGCATCTTTTTTCATGTGCGCGTTATGTAACAACCGCTATTATGATCATCATGGCACGATGCAGGTGCTATGCCACACGCAAATTACATTTGTTGGAAATTATGTTCCACCAGGGGATTCAAGTCTGGGATGAAAACATACATAACACACTACATAACAATTATATAGAAGTAGTATATTGCATAATACAAATACAGTGGAACCTCTATTAAAGGACACTCCAAATAAAGGACACCATAGAAATTACCTCCCTACAAAGGACACTTTCTTAGGCCCCAAAAATAGACTTTCCTATGGTGCTAATACATTTTCCACCTCTTAAGATTGGACAACCTCTCTACAGTGGACAAATTACCTGGTCCCAATGTATCCTTTATAAAGAGGTCCCCCTGTATATACACATCTTCAATATAAGATAATCGAAATGATTAAATCGATAATCAACACTATCAGTTAACAACACAGTCTGGTAACATGGTTTGTATTGTCTATAACATTAGTGGGTACAGGTAATGTATGTATGATCCACAGCCACTCTGTGTATGTGAACGTGCAAATACAAAAATTTGCAATTTGGTTATTTCTCGATCAGAGGGAGTCGGAGAGGCTTGTTTGCCATGTAGACCGGCTGTGAATGACGACAGCAGAAGCAAAAGACTGAGCAAATACTGTCACGGACTGGTTTCAGAAACATGATCACCAAAATGGGAGCGGAAATCTGTAATCCTGAACCAAACCATAAGACCATGTATACTGTAGTCATATCGAGTTCGTAATAAACTGATACACAAAAAGTCTTAAGAAAAACACATAATGAATTTGCTATCAACAAAAACAGTGTGAACTTTGCAATTCTTCTGTTGAAAGCTGATCCTTCTGCTGTAGTGTTACGCCTAACAAAACACCAGATCGCAATGAGTATTGCAACAGAGGTGGAAAAAGGAATGAGAGTAGTGAAGACCATGCATATGGCAGTGAAGGAGTATCGAGCTTCCAGAATGATGTCAGCACCAAATGTCTTTGGATAACAGAATATTCCATCGTAGTACTGAAAAGCAAAGACTTGTGGGACGAGGATGTGGGTCGTCAAAAGTACCGGAATGGTCCATACAACCACCATCAAGATACAGATGTACACTTTTTTTATATCCTTCTTGTTATATCTTACAATCAACAAAACAATGAAAGAAAATGCTGTTAAACTGTACAGCACCACAACGGAATGGGTCAAGAGTCCCCAGGTGATGAACCTACAAAACCCGAGGGGTGGGGGAGGAACTGATACGAAGCTGAGTACTAGGGTTGTTATTTCGCGGCACAACCTAAACAGAGTGTTCACAAGTCGTGCTACAAGGAGGTTGATCAGGAACACTCTCACTAACTTAGCCACAGAGTGAGCCACACACAGAGTAGTGATGGTGATGACGATCAAGGCAATGGTAAATATGGTCCAAAGAATTAAAGGAATCGTTGAAATGGTTATAAATCCAGGTCCGAAAAGAACTGGGTCCGTAGAGTCAGGAACACTACAGTTGGTGGTACTGTTGGTACAGTTCTCCATATCACGGTCAGTCAACACGACAGCTACACGGCAACTGAAATAACACGTGGTGTTGCTTATGTTATAGCTAGCCTTAGAGGAAGTGAATTAGCACATCAGTAATATTGATTGACAATTCACGGCTATAATATACTGTATCAATGCTATGAATGACAATGATTCAATATCATTCTATCAGGTGATATCAATAGGCATTGATCAACGCAGCTATGGTTCAAAATCCATTATTTCATTTATTCATGCTGTTGTAACATATGGCTCAGCATATAGCACTAGACAAACAAAATCCAACGATGTTAATTGTATATTCAATAATAGGTGCTCCCAGATGCAATGAAGAAATCTCATGCACTCAATACTTGACAAGTAAAGGGAGAGAAACTTATGGTCAAATACAGCAGAGGTCAAGGAATATGCCATTTATAAGGACAAATTTGTGACTTGGGCAATAATTTGAGGAAAGATTAAAAACCCCACCTACGTAGTTTGTTGTTCGAGAATTTGTCCAGTAAACTACAGGGTATCGTTGTTCATCTTCAAAATTGGCTCCAACCATACCAAGGGGTTTTTCTCAAACCTAGTGACATATTATCTTAGTTGAAAATGTTATTTCTGCCTGTATAACCAATAGCTTTCAATTGCAATTATAATGAAAATGCATTACATCTGTATCAGAATTGACACACTTGGAGGGATTCATAACGATTTTCACAACCCATTGTTTAACTTATCAATGTATGTATATTTTACCTAATGGAAATACAAACTGCTATCATGTACACGTACATATAGTATGTACATTGATGTGCAATGGCTGACACATCGCACATTGATTGTCAATGAACCAGGAATCAAGACGTCAATGTGCTTATTCAATTGATGATTTTGTGTTGTTGAAATATAGCTTTATTTGTACATTGAAAACCTGACACACTTCGAGGGTAAATATCACACTGAGCTAATGTTTGCAGAATTATCAAAGTCAAAGTGCATCACAGAATGAGAGAGGATTATGGGGGTCCAACTGTACATATTTCATATCCTAAACGAGAATCCTGTTATTATAACATACATGCATACTTTGTCAACTTCTATATCAATACACATTAACAAGATATTCATTTAAATGTGAAAACTTCAATTCTTCCTCACTCAGCACAATTTAAGAAACAAACTCATGCATAATATATACAAAAACTAAGCAATAAATACACAAGGACTATCATGTATACACATGCACCTGTGTAGGTACATCAGTTGTAAATCAGTCATTCTCAATCAGAGGAAGTTGAAGAGTCTTTCTGGCGACATGGACAGGTTGTGAGCGATGACAGCAGAGACAAAAAACAGAGCATATCTTGTCACGGACTGGTTTCAGAAACAATATCACCAAAATGGGAGTGGAAATATGAAATGTTGAGGTGATGAAATATGCTAAGTAGATGATTGTCCTCTGCGGGAAATAAAACATACTAACACCACAAATTAAAGCAAGGCCGTTAATGATATTCCCCACAGCAAGGAATAGTACAAATTTTGCTAATCCTTTGTTGTACGAGGATCCTGCCAATATAGTGTTACGTCTAACATAGCACAAGACCACAACAGCGATGACAATGCTGATGGTAAGTGGAGAAAGGACTCCAAAGGTAATCCACAAAGCAGTGAAAGTGTATCGAGCCGGTTTAATGATGGTGTCATCCAAGGTTGAGAAACAGGCTGTGCCATCTTGGTACTGAATAGCAAAGATACGTGGTACCAGGACGTGAGTGTGCACAAGAATCGCGACAAACCATATGGCCGCCAGAGAGATGGCAATGTACACATTTCTAACAACCTTAATATTATACTTCACCATTAACAGAACAACTATTGAAAATGCTGTTAAACCGTACAATCTAGCAACAGAGCTTACAGCTACTGACCACACAGCAACTCTACATACCTTTAGCGATGGAGGGGGAAGTGTGGTGAGGCCAATAATGATGGCGCTCAAGCTTGCAAAGATAACAAACAGAGCCAAAACCACTCCAGCAACGAGAAAGTTGATGAGGAATACTCGAACCAACTTAGCCACAGAGTAGACAGAACAGAGGGCAGCAATGGTGATGAGAGAAAACACAATACTGGCCAATTCCAATGCGTCCAGAACAATGACAAAGCTTGCAAACTTCAAATCAGTAGGTCCTGGAAATGAGTTGCTAGGAGCACAACTGGTATTGTTGCTACAATTCTCCATGCTAAGAGAGACCGAGGAAGAATCAAACCTTTGAACGGGACACCTCAGGCAAACCACTAAAAGTATGTGTACTTCTGTTGTCATGTGACAGGAAGTGATGTCAGCATATCCAAGGCCATGAATGACATTAATTGATACATCCATATTTCAGAGTATAGAATATCAACAAATGCAGAATCTAAAAGATGTGTATGTGAAATACATTAGCATTATATATTAATAACACATCCATTTGACAGGAAGTGACGCATGGCCACCTGTTATCAATGCTCAGGGTTTAATTATTCAATGGAAGGACTCAGTTCAGTTCAGTCCAGTTAGTTGAGGTTCACTAAATTGTATCATAAAATTCATTGCTATCTCCTGGACCGGGTAATTTCTTTGAATCGCACTTGAATTACAAATGTGTCCATGCGTATGTGTGTGTTGTTCAGTGGTACACAACAAAGACAACACTATACGGTATTCACATGGGCATAATACAATTGAAAGAAGAATTTACATACAATGAAGAATGAGGCTCCTTCTTTATTGCAACAATGGGCAATGTTATTGCACCTGTATCCATTGAATCAGGCAGTCAAGTTCCAGCACACCCATATCCTTGGGATACCTGATCATGTAGAGAAGCATCACTACAGAATCTAAAACTTTATTGTTTTATGATTTGACAATTTGATCGATTTATATGAAATTAGAAGTACAATGTATTTACGACATAGGTACTATAATCTTAATACATACATACATATGTACGTACATGTTTGAATATAATAAAGATGATTGCATTCAATATTACAGAATCTCAATCAGACATTTCAATTCTTCCTCGCTCAGCACAATTTAAGAAACAAACTCATGCATAATATATACAAAAACTAAGCAATAAATACACGAGGACGATCATGTGTGCACACACCTGTGTAGGTACATTAGCATTGTAAATCAGTCATTCTCAATCAGAGGAAGTTGAAGAGTCTTTCTGGCGATGTAGACAGGTTGTGAGCGATGACAGCAGAGACAAAAAACAGAGCGTATCTTGTCACGGACTGGTTTAAGAAACAATATCACCAAAATGGGAGTGGAAATATGAAATGTTGAGGTGATGAAATATGCTAAGTAGATGATTGTCCTCTGCGGGAAATAAAACATACTAACACCACAAATTAAAGCAAGGCCGTTAATGATATTCCCCACAGCAAGGAATAGTACAAATTTTGCTAATCCTTTGTTGTACGAGGATCCTGCCAATATAGTGTTACGTCTAACATAGCACAAGACCACAACAGCGATGACAATGCTGATGGTAAGTGGAGAAAGGACTCCAAAGGTAATCCACAAAGCAGTGAAAGTGTATCGAGCCGGTTTAATGATGGTGTCATCCAAGGTTGAGAAACAGGCTGTGCCATCTTGGTACTGAATAGCAAAGATACGTGGTACCAGGACGTGAGTGTGCACAAGAATCGCGACAAACCATATGGCCGCCAGAGAGATGGCAATGTACACATTTCTAACAACCTTAATATGATACTTCACCATTAACAGAACAACTATTGAAAATGCTGTTAAACCGTACAATCTAGCAACAGAGCTTACAGCTACTGACCACACAGCAACTCTACATACATCTAGCGGTGGAGGGGGAAGTGTGGTGAGGCCAATAATGATGGCGCTCAAGCTTGCAAAGATAACAAACAGAGCCAAAACCACTCCAGCAATGAGAAAGTTGATGAGGAATATTCGAACCAACTTAGCCACAGAGTAGACAGAACAAAGGGCAGCAATGGTGATGAGAGAAAACACAATACTGGCCAATTCCAATGTGTCCAGAACAATGACAAAGCTTGCAAACTTCGAATCAGTAGGTCCTGGAAATGAGTTGCTAGGAGTACAACTGGTATTGTTGCTACAATTCTCCATGCTAAGAGAGACCGAGGAAGAATCAAACCTTTGAACAGGACACCTCAGGCAAACCACTAAAAGTATGTGTACTTCTGTTGTCATGTGACAGGAAGTGATGTCAGCATATCCAAGGCCATGAATGACATTATTTGATACATCCATATTTCAGAGTATAGGATATCAACAAATGCAGAATCTAAAACATGTGTATGTGAAATACATTAGCATTTCATATTAATAACACATCCATTTGACAGGAAGAACGCATGGCCACCTGGTATCAATGCTCAGGGTTTAATTATTCAATGGAAGGATTCAGTTTAGTTGAGTTCAGTTAGTTAAGGTTCACTAAATTGTATCATGAAATTCATCGCAATCTCCTGGACCAGGTAATTTCTTTGAATCGCACTTGAATTACAAATGTGTCCATGCGTATGTGTGTGTTGTTCACTGGTACACAACAAAGACAACACTATATGGTATTCACATGGACATAATACAATTGAAAGAAGAATTCACATACAATGAAGAATGAGGCTCCTTCTTTATTGCAATAATGGGCAATGTTATTGTACCCGTATCCATTGAATCAGGCAGTCAAGTTCCAGCACACTCTTATCCTTGGGATAACTGATCATGTAGAGAAGCATTACAGAAACTAAAACTTCATTGTTCCATGATTTGACAATTTGATCGATTTATATTAAATTTGAAGTACAATGTATTTATGACATAGGCACTATCTTAATACATACATACATATGTACATACATGTTTGAATATGATAAAGATGATTGCATGCATTCAATATTACAGAGTCTTAATCAGACATGAGTGGCCTTGCTGGCCACAGGCAAAGAGCTAAGACAACAGGAGCAAAAAATGTAACGCAAACCATTACGAACTGACTTTAGAAACAAAATCACTAAAACAGGTGTAGGTATCAGAAATATAGTATTAGTGAAAGCCAAGTAGATGGCCACTTCTTCTGAATAGTAAAAGGTTACAGCATTTGAAACTTGAGCAGCGGCATTAAAGAAATTTCCCATAACAAGAAACAAGGTAAATTTTGCCATTCCCTTTTTGTAAGAGAATCCTTCGGCTATAGTGTTACGTCTAACATAGCACAAGACCACAATGGGGACCACAATACTGGTGGTCAGAGGAGTGAGGCCACCAAAGACTGTCCAAATTGCTGAGAAAGTGTATCTTGCTTCTTTGATAATGTCTGCATCCACAGTCTTAGGGTAACAGGCAATGTTCTTATAGTAGTGAAAAGCAACAATTTTTGGAATCAAAGAATAACTATTCACAAGAAGTGGAACAGCCCAGACAAAAAGTAGAGATAATACAATATACACGTTCCTGATAATTTTCATGTTGTACTTCACAATGAGCAGAACAATCACTGAGAAGGCTGCTAAACTGTACAGTCTTGCAATCGAACCAACCACCAGCCCGTACCATACAAATCTACAATACTCCAAGGGTGGAGGGGGAGCGGATGTGAAAGTGAGGATTATTGGAAAAAATGCATGACACAAGGTAAACAGACTTGCTACCAGCCCAGCGACGAGAATGTTAATCAGGAATATCCTCACCAACTTGACCACAGGGTGAGCTACACAAAGAGCAGCGATGGTGATGATGTTCAGGACAGTAGTGGCTACAATCACACCAAGTAGAAAAACTGTAAAGGGTCCTAACACGCTATCAGCAGGTAGGTCATTGGAAGCGAGAACACTACAGTTGGTACCATTGGCACAGTTCTCCATATCACACACCAAGAAACATTAAGCAACTAAACAACCAAACAACTGTAAGACCTCAATATGAACACAGTCATGTGACAGGAAGTGATGTAAGCATAATATTAAAGTCAAATCATGAATAATATCAGGCTGACATTATTAATATTTTGTAAAATGTAGCTTCAACAAAACATATGTGTATACATAACCATGTTTTGTGCTATTTATGAATAAATTCCATGACAAACAGGCGCAACATCTCCACTTGTAATGCATAGATTACATAGAAATTGTGACATAGACAACAACAACAACCTGCACATGTCCCATGCATGCGACCACTATTAAAACATTGACCAAGTAAAATGTCATCAAATCAACTACTGTAACAGTAGCACCTGAATAAAAGGCTACCTGCGATAAGTGACCACTCTTGAACCAATCAATACATAATCTCAAGTACACTGATACACTTCTTCGTATAGTGTACAAATACCACATTTCCCTGGTCCTCTCCATGTTCTTTAAACATAGGTTCCACTATGAATATTTAGGACTGCCTGTATCAAGCTACCACTATTATGGTGCAGTTCAAAAAAACTAAATGTTACCGGATAAAAGGTAACTGTTAATCCGATAACGGTTAACGTTTATCGGTTAAAAGTTAACTAATTTCTGGTAACCATCAATCGATAACCGTTGGCGGATAAACGTCAATGATACGTTATACAGTTTTAATTGTTGGAGAAGAAGGACTTAAAATATCGAAGATGAGTGTTTGGGTAATGACTCAAAAGTACAAAAGACATGGGACCGTCTATCATCTTCTTGGATCTGGTCAACCTACTCTTCAACGGATTGTTCGCACCCTTTATTTTTTGAACCTTACCATAGAACATTCCACTCAGTACAATGCTATCAACCCAACTATACCGATGTGCCTTTACATAAGCACATTTACAGAGGCCACAAGTTTTCTCCGTCACTTGGATGAAAAGGAGTGAACACTCATCCGCAATATGTATTAGAGTACCCTATTGATTGCATGCTCTTCATCCAGACTGAGTGTACATTGGATCTAATGCATGCAATTTGGCACATCACATGACCATGTACATATATGGGAGTTGTACTTTCCAATAGTTGTTTACTTGATAATAATAATATTTGCTGTGAACAAACACTGAAAGTAAAGAATCCCTAACATTAGCAATACTACTTGCACTTCTCATTCATCACATCGATTGATACTATTGTGGTCTCTATTGAGTAGCACTCAATGCACAACACACAATACACTTTGATAAATTGACAACACCAGCTTTAGCAATACACAAAGACCAGGTGATGAAGCATTTCATTCTTAAGATGACTTACAACAATCAACATTCCCAATAAACGCAATAATACGTATATATTATAATGACATTAAAGTAACATTGAAACACAGAGTATAATATAGTAACTTGTACATTTTTAGTCTTACGTAAGTAGTGTGGTAATCAAAGATACCGTTACCATAGTTATGCTGCAAGAAATCCGATTCAAACAGTGTTATTTATGCTACAGATAATTAATTAAATAGATATTGTATAATGTTATGGACTTGTAGTAACCAGGGTAACAGAGGTTTACATATTTGTAGCAATATTTGCATATTTTGTTGCCATACATCGCTTGCTAATAACAACAGTAGCAAAATATAAACTTTATTCAGTGATGAACAAACACAGCATGAATCCAATAAGGTCAAACTTGTAAGAGCTGAACAGATCGATTGATACATGCAACCTCATAACTCAAATAGCAATAACACTCATGGACGTGAGTACATGAATCATGTAGAATTACATAATATAAAACTTCAATGCTTCATGATGTCACTATTTGATTGATTAATATTAAATTTGAATTATAATGTATTTACAGCATAGGTGATGTTGTAATATGTACATACTTATAATACATGTGTACACACTTGTTCAAATATTAAAAAGATCATTTTAATATTACAGAATCTCAATCAGACGTGACAGGCCTTCTTGACTGCATACACAGGCAAAGAACTAAGACAACAGGAGCAAAAGACGTAACGCAAACCATTACGAACTGATTTTAGAAACAAAATCACTAAAACAGGTGTAGGTATCAGAAAAACTGTATTAGTAGTGAAAGCCAAGAAGATGGCCACTTTTTCTGAATAGTAAAAGGTTGCAGCATTTGAAACTTGAGCAGCGGCATTGAAGAAATTTCCCATAACAAGAAACAGGGCAAATTTTGCCATTCCCTTTTTGTAAGAGGATCCTTCCGCTATAGTGTTACGTCTAACATAGCACAAGACCACAATGGGGACCACAATACTGATGATCAGAGGAGTGAGGCTTCCAAAGACTATCCAAATTCCAGTGAATGTGTATCTTGCTTCTTTGATAATGTCTGCATCCACAGTCTTAGGGTAACAGGCAATGTTCTTATAGTAGTGAAAACCAAAGATATTTGGAATCAAAGAATGGCTATTCACAAGAAGCGGAACAACCCAGACAAAAAGTAGAGATAATACAATATAAACCTTCCTGATAATCCTTAGGTTGTACTTCACAATGAGCAGAACGATCACTGAGAAGGCTGCTAAACTGTACAGTCTTGCAATCGAACCAACCACCAACCCGTATGATACAAATCTACAAAAGTTCAGGGGTGGAGGGGGAGTGGATGTGAAAGTGAGGATTACGGGAAAGAACACGAGACACAAGGCAAACAGACTTGCTACCAGCCCGGCGACGAGAATGTTAATCAGGAATATCCTCACCAACTTGACCACAGGGTGAGCTACACACAGAGCAGCGATGGTGATGATGTTCAGGACAGTAGTGGCTACTACAACACCAAGTAGAAAAACTGTAAAGGGTCCCAACATGCTATCAGCAGGTAGGTCATTGGAGGCGAGAACACTACAGTTGGTACCGTTGGTACAGTTCTCCATATCACACACTGAGAAATATTAGACAACTTAACCAAACAACTGTCAGAACACAATAATATGAGCATGGTCATGTGACAGGAAGTGATGTAAGTATAACATTAAAGCCAAATTGTAGGCTAACATTTATATTTCGTAAAATGTTGTTTCAACAAAACGTATGTACACACAACTAATGTGAGGTGTTGTTTTGTGCTATTTATGAATAATTTCACTTTAACAAACAGGCACAACATATCCACTTGTAAGGCATAGATGACATAAAAATTGTGACATAGATCACCACAAGAACAACCTGTCTCATGCATGCGACCACTATTGAACCATTGACCAAGTAAAATGTTATCAAATCAACTACTGTACAATGCTATCAACCCAGGTACACCGATGTGCCTTTACATAAGCACCAGCTGTTTACAGAGGCCACAAGTTTTCTCCGTCACTTGGATGAAAAGGAGTGAACACTCATCCACAATATGTATTAGTGTACCTAGTTGATTGTAATATGCTTTTCCTCCAGACTGAGTGTACATTGGATCTAATGCATGCAATTTGGCACATCACATGACTAAGTACATATATGGGAGTTGTACTTTCCAATAGTTGTTCACTTGATAATAATAATATTTGTTGTGAACAAACACTGAAAGTAAAGAATCCCTAACATTAGCAATACTACTTGCACTTCTCATTCATCACATCAATTGATACTATTGTGGTCTCTATTGAGTAGCATTCAATGCACAACACACAATACTCTTTGATAAATTGACAATATCAGCTTTTAACCATACGTGGGCACGTGATGATAAAGCATTTCATTCTAAAGATGGAGTTTCGTGTACAAATTATCACACATTAACCACACACCATGGCTTGTTAATAAACCCGAGGTATGACATTTTATGCATTAATCTACCATGTACACTCAGACGGAGTCCAATTCGGGAGTTAAATCCTCCAGCTTGGTATGTTGGCAATGAATGCTGAGAAAACTAATAGCTGTCCAGCATGACCGAATGGTTGTACAATAACTTTGAGTTATTTATCAAGCACGAGTGTTCAGTATCCAATCACAGTTCACACACATTAAATCAAAAGATATGATTCAGAACAAAATATTCGAGTATAACTTAATGCAAATACAAGTTTGTCATCCAAAAATAGACAATAATTCTAGTAAATGTACATACATATGAAACATATGTACACATTGAGCATACATAATATCATACACAATATTCTAATGCACTACTTTATGTCCTTATTATGACAACACACACAATTGATCAACACACTTGATTCCGAATCTTCATCACATGAAGGACGCCTTGTTGGCCATAAACATGTACAAAGAACGGAGACAGCAGAAGCAAAAAACTGATCGCAGCTTCTCACGGACTGGTTTCAGAAACAAGATCACCAAAACGGGAGTGGGCACTGAAAACACTGAAACAAAGCAATAGGCCAAGTAGATACTGGCGTTCTCATAGAAATAGAGGGTGATGGATATGGAAACTAAAGCCACGACGTTCAGTACATTTCCAATGACCAGAAACAGAATGAATTTCACCATCCCCCTTATGTATGAAGATCCCGATGATATAGTGGCAAGTTTAACATGGCACAATGCAGTAACAGAGATTGCAATGCTAATGATCAGTGGAACAAAGCCTCCAAAGACTATCCATATGGCTGAGAAAGTGATCCGAGCCTCGTTGATGATACTTGCATCCACAGTCCAGGGGAAACAGATGGTGTTATCGTAGTACTGGATGGCGAAGATCGGTGGGACCAGAATGTGAGAGTTTAAAAGTACCGGGATAAGCCAAAAGGCTAGCAGCAGTAAGAAAATGCGCACAGCTTTAATGTTCTTAATATTGTACTTCACAATCAGCAGGACAATCACTGAGAAGGCTGTTAGACTGTATAACCTTGCAACACAACCAACTCCCAATCCATATGACAAGAATCTGCAGAACTCCAGGGGTGGAGGGTGGGTTAACGCAAAACTTAAGATTATTGCTGAGAATGCAATGGAACCAGCAAATACAGTCATAACAAGTCCAGCAACGAGAAGGTTGATCAGGAACACCCTCACTAGCTTAGCTACAGAGTGAGCAGCACACAGAGCAGCGATGGTGATGATGATCAATGAGAAAGTGGCTACAACAACAGCAAAAGTAAGTGTTGCAAACACAGTAAAACCAGCATTCGCAGGAACAGGGTTCATAGAGTCAGGAATACTACAGTTGGTGGTACTGTTGGTACAGTTCTCCATAACACAGGCCGGGGTACATTAAACTCGGTGACGTGAACTATCAAATTCCTGACATAACAGCTTTATATCAATCTCACAAAGGACACTGTGGCCATGTGATAGGAAGTGACATCAGCATAACACATACATGCATGAATATACATATTACGTATGGATATGATGATATATCACTCTGGCTTTGAATAAAACTGTACAATACACAATATTGATACAAATTGCCAGGATAACAGCATAACCAGCTAACAGTCACCAGCTGTTACCTTCTGTTTAACTTTCAATTTATAAGGGTCATCCTGAATTTTCATAATAATTATAACAAACATAATTAGTCTCGTCACCATAGTTACACATTATGTATGCATATGAATATGAGTCTACCGAGCATAGAAATGTATTATTGTGTATTGAGTGTTACGTTATTCCTTATATGGTAATCACTAACCAGTTCGAAATTAAACACATTCACGCATTCATGCTTGTTCTAATTCAATAACCAGTGCCAGAACGATGTCCATGAAGTAACAATAATATGTACAACACAGGAAGTATATATGACACACACATACACATGCTCACACATATATATATGCAATATTATGGAATGACAGAGGACAAACAGACAAACTTGGATGATAATAATGTCATGTACATCACTTAATCCTTCTACTCAAAAGCACATACACAAAAGCTATACACATAATCTCAATAAAGCTAAAAACGAAATCATAAGTAGATTAAATAACTACAATCCATGGTTATGTAGTCTTATTATAATGGACATATGTCTACAATAGTTGACAAAATGTTTATCTACGTGAGGAAAAATACACATAGCTTTACTCACGACGTCGACAACACAGGAAACGACATATCTTGTTACGGACTGGTTTCAAGAATAGGAATACGAAAATTGGAGTGGGTATCAGAAAAATCCCTCCCACACCATAAGCAAGGTAGATTGCTACCGATATTATTTCATTGAAGTAAATGATAATGGCCACTATAATTTGAGCAAGGAAATTTAAAAAGCTGCCCACCACAAGAAACAGTGCAAACCTTGCCATTCCTTTGTTGTAAGAGGACCCTTCTGTCATAGTGTTACGTCTAACATAGCACAAGACCACAATGGGGACCACAATACTGATAACCAGAGGGACAAAACCCCCTAAGAAGAGCTCTAGAAAACTGAAGGCAACCTTGGCACCTGGCAGTAGGTCTTGATGATCAGTTTGGGCAAAGCAAGCAACACCATCATAATACTGGGCAGCGAAGAAAGATGGAACAAGAACATGTGCAGCAACTAGTATCCCCACAGTCCAGATGGCCACAAGTGAAACAACGATGTAGACAGTCTTGAAGGCATCCTTACCATATCTCACCATCACCAAAACTACCAGTGAGAAGGTGGCTAAACTGTACAGTCTGGCGATTGTACTAACGGCATAACCATATATCAAAATCCTACAAAACCACAGACCGGGTGGTGGAGAAGTCGAAAAGTTGAGAATCAGTGAAATGAGAAGAAATGCCATACCAATCAAAGCAGTTACCAGTCCAGCAACAAGAAGGTTGATCAGGAATACCCTCACTAGCTTAGCCACAGAGTGAGCCACACACAGAGCAGCGATGGTGGTGACGATTAGAGCAATGATGAGGGTAAGTACAAAAGTGGATATGACAACATAAGCGCCAAACAAAGGTCCAGCCAAAGTGAGGTCTGGTTGAGTACAATTATTGGACCAGGTACAGTTCTCCATATTACTTTGAGTCCTACACTTGATACTGAATCAAACTGAGGGCATTTGGTATTTAGCCCCTCTCAACAGGAAGTGACATAAGAATACATTATAGGTAACTGTAGCCAAAGATGAGAGTGAATCAGTCAGAGTATATAACAGAGCAAGGCAACCTGGGATATATTAAATAGCATTAACTTTCAGTGATGTACACCGCAAAGTTTGACATCACCATTATTATGTTATAAATTTTGTTATAGATGTGGCGCCATCGAAGCCTAAGGGGTTCAATGTACAAGATCCCTCCATTGGCGAGAAACCTCACCACCCTCTCTCTTTTCAATCCCTCAAGCACGTGCTGGTTGCAAAAAGGTCGATACTTGACCATTTCAACCCAAATGGTCCATTCATATTGGTTGGCCATGGTTACTTCAGTAGTTGAGACAAGCTACAAGTGCGCTAAGAGATCTGTACTAACACAAGTCCATACACCCACATGGATATACTGTAGTAGGTAATCAAATTACAAACTGGCTTCCAATGACAAAATAGTTAGGTATTACCTCTAACAACCACAAAGTGTCAGATAGGAAATTGAAGCCTTCTCAATGAGCACAGGAGTCATGCTTTTAAACCAACACATACAGGGTCAAGTGGGTCCTTGAATGGCTTGCACATACCTATGAGTAAGGGGAACAACCTCTGTACATCAGACAGAAATGCTTTTGAACCAACACATACAGGGTCAAGTGGGTCCTTGAATGGCTTGCACATACCTATGAGTAAGGGGAACAACCTCTGTACATCAGATAGAAATAAAGCCGACCCGTGAAATTGGCTTCAAATGGACAGTAGACCTGTGTGATACTTGTGACATTGCGGTCATTGTTCCCTACTTCTCTAATATTGTGAATTGAGTTATTGTGATCATAGCACTTTCTCCTGGTGTATCCACAGGAATGTGCACATGTTGGTGTTTCTTGCTCAAATCTTGAAAAACCTGACCAAATTGATTCACATACACATTGACAACACAACACTCCACTGCTTCCACACTACATTTCGTCTACATACTTTAAACTTGCTTTCTCAGACTAAGTACAGTGAAACCTCTCTAATCTGACACTCAATGGGACCTGAGAATAACGTTGGATTAAGAGGTTGTTGCATTATGGAGTGCCTCTTGCCATAGTTATTTATGGTGACTGTACCTCATAAAATGGTCGGATTAGAGAGAATGTTGGATTATAGAGGTGTCGGTTTAGTGAGGTTTCACTGTACATGCATTGTTTGAAAATTTAGTCAGGATATCATTATTACATATTATGTACGTAAATGTCATGATAGTGATATTGATACCTATCCTCATACTAGTACAGTGAAACCTCGCTAAACCGACACCTCTATAATCCAACATTCTCTCTAATCCGACCATTTCATGAGGTACAGTCACCATACATAAGTATGGCAAGAGGCACTCCATAATCCAACAACCTCCTAATCCAACGTTATTCTCAGGTCCCATTGAGTGTCGGATTAGAGAGGTTTCACTGTAGACAGGTACTTGGGATTTTAAGTATCACATGCACATCCTGTTTTATAAGGACATACGTAGCTTGTGTTATGGGATGGCAATTTTGTTATTGCTCCATTGTTCACTGTTGCTGATGTTATTGGTGACAGGAAATTGGTCTGATCAGATAATGGAAAGGATGATGCATCGTTAATAACTTGATTGCAAGTGTGCTGTAGAGGTTTATGAACTGCTTTTTTCCCTTGATTTACCTGCCTACCATGACACTGATTAACATTGAAATACTGTAGAACCTCAAGTAGAGGCCACTCTGGAAGAATACTGGTATAACAGAAACTACCTCCATACAAAGGACACACAAGGCACCAAAATGGATTTTACTATAGCATTAACACAGGTTGACCTCTAAAGAGTGGACACCTCTACAGAGGAAAAATGGCCGATACACCAATTAGCGTGTCAGTTCCTGCGCAGTATCCACATTACTGTAATTGTAAAACAATAATGATCATAGTGTGAGGTTATACAATACTGGAAACCCAAGAAGAGAGAATTCAATGATGATCATGTTACCGAGAGGATCATATTACTGTGATGGTCTTCTATATAGTGGATGCCCACAGTGTTCACATAGAGACCATCACACCACACTCTCCTACACTGTGACAGGAACAGTCATAACTACGTAGCAATCTACAAATATGGGCATCCCAGTAATGAAACCAGTAGACCAGGTACACAGGTACTCGGCATGGAGTGAGTGTGAGAGCATACGGGGAGTGAATTTCAAGAATGCATTTTTATCATAATAGCAGCTGGATTGAGTCACTATGCACACATTGAACATACAGTGTCACTACTGATGTCTAATAGTATCCACGTATCTCACTAATAAGCCATGATTCATAGTCAATAACACATTTTCGACTATCAATTCATTATTTAATACTTCATTTACACAACATATGTACATACATAAATAAACTAAAAAGCAGAGTTACTGCATGTTATTTGCATTTACATTATCACACTTTCTAGGCTCTTGCACACATTATTAATAATATGATAAGCACATTAAATTACATGCGAGACAACAAAGAAATTCAATCTTTTGTATTGCATTTAGGAATCTTCTGGAGGCAGTGGCAGCAAACCATCGATTTGAACTGATTGCGAACTGCTTTCATAAACAACACTGTCAAAATCGGACTTGGGATCAGTGACAATACCGCTACGCTGTAGTTGATGTAGATACTTGAATTAGCTGACGGACGCGCGAAGACGATGATAACTGCGATACCCTGCCCAACAATATTGATGAGATTCCCAGCCACAAGAAACAGCGCAAATCTTGCTATTCCCTTGTTGTAGGAGGATCCTTCAGTTATAGTGTTACGTCTAACATAGCACAAGACCACAATGGGGACCACAATACTGATGACCAGGGGAATGATTCCTCCGAAGATTGTCCAAATAGCAGTGAATGTATATCGAGCTTCCACAACCAGTTCTTTATTCGTGGACAAGAATGCTATACATGCAACCCGGTCATAGTATGTAACAGGGAACACAGGTGGAACCAGTGCATACACACTCAGAATCATCGGAACACACCACGTGAACATCAGAACAAATACAATAAAGAGTGGATACTTCAAGGGCTTTGGGTATCTGATGATCAGCAAAACTATGATTGAAAAGCCAGCTAGACTGTACACTCTCAATACAACGAGAAACACAAAACCCCAAGATAGGAACCTACAAAAGCCCATATGAGGAGGTTGCACAGATGTGAAGTTAAGGATGACGCCATTTAAACCAAGACACAGTTGTAAGAGGGCCATCAATAATCCCGCAACAAGAAGGTTGCCCAGGAACAGTCTCACCAGCTTAGCCACAGAGTGGTTAACACACAGGAGAATCATAGTGATGATAATGAAAACAGCAACTACAGTCAGAGCTGTCAGGAGGAGTATCAAGAAGACTCCAAAAGCAGTTCCCGAAAGGTTAGAAACACTACAGTTGGTGCAGTTCTCCATGATTCGTAACACACAGCAAATGAATGTCTGCATGTGTGAGACTGTACTATGTATAAAGGCAAAGTATGCAAACAATGTGGCATGAATTGACGTGGTAGGCACAAGGGACTGGAAGGGGAAGTACATATTTCAAACAGCACTCCTCCACGACTATCTTTCATGCGTGACTAGCATACTTATATAGAATTACTTTCAGTTGCAGTAAGATGGTGCAATTTGAACCCATGTGATCATCACATGGAGAACCCTAAACAAAATTCTAAGTTAAACATTCCACCGTAATGAATGCCATGGCTGGTTGGGCATGAATGCAGGAATGTTGATGGCCACGTGATACGTACAGGTTGAGTCAGTTGACAATGAACTGGTTTCAAAACAGTTGTTTCAAAGTGGAAGTGGGAATCATAGATACCACATACTGAAACATACTGAGGTAAGGATTACTCAATGGGAGGTACACCATCCATACACATTGGAAATATAATAATTTGAATGATAAGGAACAGTCTAAAGACAAATTGTACAGATCAGAGATCTTTGCCTGTGGAGATTATTATTCACAAGCACGATAGCTTCGTAACAAACTCAGGTGTAGTCTTGAATATGGAATTGATTACAATGTGAAGCTTACAAGAAGTTCTATACTTATATATCTAGATCCCCATCCAACTACTAGTAACTAGCTCGAGTCTAATCTAGCAACTAAAATGGCAGCAAAACCAAATTAATACTAAATAGCTGTTGGGATGAGGGTTAACTACATTAAAAAAAATATAGAAGCCACTTGTTTCAGATAGTAGACCCAGGGGACATAGAAGGACAAATAGTAGAGCCAGGGACCATACAAGGATGAATAGTACAGCCAGGGTATAAAAGTACAAATAGTAATGCCAGGGGCTTTGAAAGTACAAATAGTAGAGCCAGGGGCTCTAATTTACAAATAGTAGAGCCAGGGGCTCTAAATTACAAATAGTAGAGCCATGGGCTCTAAAAGTACAAAATAGTACAGCCAGGGTATAAAAGTACAAATAGTAAAGCCAGGGGCTTCAAAGTACAAATAGTAGAGCCAGGGGCAATAAAAGTACAAAATAGTAGAGCCAGGGGCAATAAAAGTACAAAATAGTAGAGCCAGGGGCAATAAAAGTACAAAATAGTAGAGCCAGGGGCACTAAAAGTACAAAATAGTAGAGCCAGGGGTTAAAAAGACAAAGGCTAGACACCATGCTGAACAGAAAAGAACAATAACAGTTGTCAAAATCCTTCACAATCTGTTGTATACTCATGCAAAAGGCCCACCATATCGCAGTGCATGATGATAGTGATACTACAATGTCTTATATCTGAGGCATATCTGAATGCATATACTGATCTATATGTCTCAGCTGTCTTCAGTGGACATTGTTCTCAGTAATTAACACATAATTGCTACAGAGAAACCCCCTTTAATCTGCCCCCTATAATCCACCAAACCTGCTAATCCGCCTTGGTTTTCAAATAACAAAAAATGTACATGTTTAATATACATCTACTCTGCCATCTGCCACAAGTCCTGATAAAATAGTAGTAGTAAGTTATTATTTCCATGTAATCCGTCAAGTTATAGACCTGTTTTATGCATTCATATGTATTGCACAAAAGATGGCTGATTTCGAAATGCCGATAATTAAGAATGGGTTAGAATATGAACACAATGACTTTGCCGGATGTTATATCTTCGGAGAAGGTTCTTTCAAACCTAAAGAGATGCTAAAGTAATTGATTGCAGAAAACTGGAATTAAGTGTTCTGTTTACATCATGAGCATTCAACTTATAGTTGTCCACCAATGCACACCCACTGAAGACAAAGCGAGTGAAGAAACTCAAATTCGACAACAAGAGAACAAGCTATTTTCATTGTTATTGTTATTCTGAGATGTTTTATGAACATACCAGCTTGCAGTTGGCTCAAACCTCGTTAATCCACCTACCCCGCTAATCTGCAATGAAATTGAGACTCACAATCATGGTTTATTATCAAGGTTTCACTGTATTACACTTTTAATTTCAATTTACAGTTTCAATATAACAACCATGTAGGAAATTTCTTGTGGTATTGATATATGCAATGAGTTGAACAAAATGGCTCACTAGTAGAATAAACATAATATTATACCGATACAGCCGTGTATTCGTACACATACTTTACTTTAGGTACTACGTACATACTTTAGGTTGTACAGTGGATGAAAACACTGGAATTTGCATGGTACCAATATTATATTATCTTCAATACAATTGATTACTGTGCATTAATATAAGGGTTCCAGTGATATTAATGTCAGCTGATACTGTGGAGTACAAAAATCATTCCATGCATTAAATTATAATATTTCGTCATACTAAAAGCACATCCGCAGCTGTGGACCGTGATTTGTCCAATGAAATCGATATTCTTGACATGCGCACAAAATTATAAAGATTTCTTGCACAACATATCACCCTCGGTACTTCAGTACGAACTGGTTTCAAGAAAATTAGAATCATAATAGGAGTGGGGATCAAGGATATCAAACCAGCAGAGTAGGACAGGTACACACCGGGAGGTTCAGAGACATACACAATGAGAGCCACTACAGCTTGACCAACGAGGTTGATGAGGTTACCAGCTACTAGGAAGAGGGTGAATTTTGCCATTCCTTTCCTGTACGAGGATCCTGCCATGGTGTTGTGTCTAACATAGCACAAGACCACAATGGGGACCACAATACTGATGGTCAGAGGAGTGAGGCCTCCAAATATCACCCATATGGCTGTGATTACATAACGTACCTCTCTGGAGATGCCAGCATCTGCTGGTCTTGGAAAGCAAGCCACACCATCGTAATACTGAACAGGATACATAGGTGGGACCAGAAGGTGAGTGTTCAGGAGTATAGACACACACCAGATTAAAGCTATAAAGAGCACAATATGAAGAGTCTTCATTTCTTTCTTATTGTAGCGAACTATAAGCAAGACAACAATAGAGAATCCTGCCAGACAGTACAGTCTAGATATAGATCCTACCCCATATCCCCACAGTAAGAATCTACAGAATCCCAAATCTGGTGGAGGGAGAGATGTGAAGTTGAGAATGAGGCCAGACAGACCTAGTGCAATTATCATTAAGCCTAAAAGGACTCCAGCAACAAGAAGGTTCATAAGGAATATTCTTATCAACTTAGCCACAGAGTGAGCCGCACACAGAGCAGTGATGATGGTGACATTCAGTACAATAGCAGTGATGACCAGCAAATGTCCAATGATCAAAAAGGCTCCAAACCCTGGTCCAGCCAGATCAGGTTCATTGACACTACAGTTGGTACAGTTCTCCATAGTTAGACTGACCACTAAACTGGCATACAAGAACTAATACATATGGGACCAGAGTACTGGACTAAGTCCAAGTTGTCACATGACAGGAAGTGACATCAAAAAACAGTTGGTCACAGAAATACACAAGTCATTCACTATTGAAAGTAAAACAATCTTAAAATGGCAGCCTCTGTTCCTGCTAATGTCTTCAGTCACCTGGCAGCCTGGTTCGTATGGCCTTTCAGTTTGCAGTAATTGGCCATTTTGAATTAATTATTGATCTTAAAATGGCAGCCTCTGTTCCTGCTAATGCCACTGCAGACCCCCGCATGCATTATGTAACCAACAATATGTTTTTATATACAACACAATATAACATTACATGTAGTCATGTATTTCGGTAGTATTTTACAATTGATGTGTAAGTATTGTTCATCACATCCATCGTAAGCTAAACAATTCGTAAACACAGTACGCAAACACAACTGGCCCAATAAGCATATATTCGAGAATCAAATGAACAACAGATTAAAATACACCTGTAATTATATACATGTACTATTGAATAAAACAAAGAAAATTATGAATAAATAAATAATATTTATATACATATACAATCAAAATGAAAGGAAATATTTAAATAAAATTGAATGTGACGCAATAAAAGTAAGCTGTACTGTAACACGTTTTTTTCTTTAAGTTATTTTAAATTTTATTTATATAAGTAAATTTTTTTGATCAATTGATAGTGTATACTGTCACAGTACGAGTACATCTGCAGGTGTGGAACCTGATTTGTCAAATGTAAACGATAGTTTGCTTTTCCGAAGAAAGTAAAAATTCCGTACACAGCACATCAACTTGTACACTTCTGTACGAACCGGTTTCATGAAGATCAGAATCATAATGGGAGTGGGGATCAAGGATAACATCGCAATGAGGTAGGACAGGTATACACCAGGAGGTTCAGAGACATACACAATAAGTGTCACCACTGTTTGCCCGACAAGATTGATGAGGTTACCAGCTACTAGGAATAGGGCGAATTTTGCTATTCCTTTGTTGTAAGAGGACCCTGTTGTCATAGAGTGACGTCTAACATAGCACAACACCACAATAGGGACCACAATACTGATGATCAGAGGAGTGAGGCCTCCAAATATCGACCATATTGCAGTGAATACAAAACGCACTTCTTTAATGATGTCAGCATCTAATGTCCTTGGAAAGCAAGCCACATTATCCAAATACTGAACAGCATATATAGGTGGGACCAGAAGGTGAGTGTTTAGGAGTATAGACACACACCAGATTAGAGATAAGAATAGGACAAGATAAAGAATCTTCATTTCTTTCTTATTGTAGCGAACTATAAGCAAGACAACAATAGAGAATCCTGTCAGACAGTACAGTCTAGATATAGCTCCTACCCCATATCCCCACACTAAGAATCTACAGAATCCCAAGTCTGGTGGAGGGAGAGATGTGAAGTTGAGAACAAGACCAGAAAAAATAAATAATCCTCCAACTAAGGCCAGACTCACACCAGCAACAAGAAGATTGATAAGGAATATTCTCATTAACTTGTTCACAGAGTGAGCCACACACAGAGCAGTGATGATGGTGACATTCAGTACAATAGCAGTGATGACCAGCAAAAGCACAAGGATCAAAAACGCTCCAAACCCTGGTCCAGCCAGATTAGGATCTTTAATACTACTGTTGGTACAGTTCTCCATAGTTCTAGTCCAGATGGCATTCAAGGACTAATCAAGATCACAACAATCAGGTTTGCCACTGCAAGAAGCCATTTTTGGTCATATGACTGTCAAGCATTCCCTTTTGGGCACCCCATATTTGGTCATAATGAATATTCATAGTTGATATAACACACCTTACAAAATGGCAGTTTACAGCTGTTACAAGTGTCTTTATTTCTGACATAATGCAGACTTGAATAGAAGGGAAAAGCTCAGTTCTACCATATTCAAAGGTACAAGTAATATACACACAAAGTTTCACCCTCTAGAAATAACATTTGAAAATTATATTACATCCAGGTTCATATATACTAAGACACAGCATGTAACATGTGCTGTAGTAACTTCCTAGTACTATTGGACTTAGTTCAATAGAAGCTTGTATTGCAGGATACGCTGAACAATAGCTTCTCTTCAGAATTTGGTAACAACAATCACAGTGTTAACAATCAAAATTAATACACGAGACCTTGGAAAGTCCCTATATCTTCCATTGTTGGCTGAAAATGGATGATTGGATTATGAACAATTCACTTAACAAGTGACGTTTGATCACTCCCACGCCACTCCCACCTTCATTGAAGTAAATTGGATTATTTCTCATTATAAACCCTAACAACTACTTTCCTGTTCATGTGTGTATAGTATACACACATACGTAGTATATTATATGCTCAGTATGCTACAAACCAGTATGCTAGGACACGTACAATAGTTAACTTAAGGTATAAAGCAAAAGCGTATATACAAAATTAATATACTGCAGTAATACTAACCAAATGTACACAATACTTCATACACACTGCATAGGATATTGAAATGCATGTAGTTGTAAAACGTGCTAAATATGGTACAACTTATGAAGATGTTCTGTTCATATTACATGCTATGCTGTATCAAATCTGTTACGCGTGTCTGCTATTATCTAGAACTGAAGACGTGGTTCTCTCTGTTGAGAATGATAACTTTGAAATGTGAGGGATGGAGCGAAGTCTTGCACAACACATCTTGGTCACTTGAGCACGAACTGGTTTCATGAAGATTAGAATCATAATAGGAGTGGGGATTAAGGATAGTGGGCCAGCGAACAAGGAAACATACATACCAGAAGCCTCTGAGGCATATGCGATGAGAGCTGCTGCAGTTTGACTGATAAAATTGATGAGGTTACCAGCTATTAAAAACAGAGCAAATTTTGCAATTCCCTTGTTGTAAGAGGATCCTTCTGCTATAGTGTTACGTCTAACATAGCACAAGACCACAATGGGGACCACAATACTGATGGTCAGAGGAGTGAGGCCACCAAATATCAAAAATATGGCAGTGGATACATAACGTACTTCTCTTATAATGTCAGCATTCAATGTTCTTGGAAGGCAAGCCACATCATCGTAATACTGAACAGCATATATTGGGGTGATCAGGATGTGAGTGTTCAGTAATATAGACACACACCAAATCAAAGCTAAGAATAGAGCAATATAAAGAGTCTTCATTTCTTTCTTATTGAAACGCACTATTAGCAAAACGACAAGAGAAAATCCTACCAGACTGTACAGTCTAGTAACGACTCCCACACCTATTCCCCACACTAAGAATCTACAGAATCCCAAGTCTGGTGGAGGGAGAGATGTGAAGTTGAGAATAATACCAGACAGAACAAACGATGCACCAAATAAAGCTAGACTCATACCAGCAACAAGGAGGTTGATAAGGAATATCCTCATTAACTTGGACACAGAGTGAGCCACACACAGAGCAGTGATGATGGTGACATTCAGTACAATAGCAGTGATGACCACCAGAATAATGAGGACCATAAATGTTCCAAACCCTGGTCCAGCCAGATTAGGATCATTGACACTACAGTTGGTACAGTTCTCCATAGTTGTATCTCATTACTAAACTAGCATGATACACTGTGGTTAGCTAATTATACCTGTAAGCCAAAGGTTATGCGGGAGAACAGGAAACAATTGTGAACAGAAGGTGACGTCATACATGGATTAATATTGTAGCAACAGAGCAATAATGGCAATCATCAGTTGTGGAACTGTTATTGAGTGTGCCATATGTGTGCATGTGTGCACGTGTGTGCGTGTGTGTGTGCACATCCAAAAGCTAATTGTGTGCATGACGTGACATTGTGTACTTGTGTGGGATGACACCAGTGTAATCGTATTAACCTATTAGTGGGATGGATGTAACTGCTCCGCCTAGAGAATGGATGGATATCTTGGATTTCTCGGCTGCATGTGTTATAGTTTCTACAGTACAATACACACACGGCTTATGTACACACATTTGCATTCCTCGGTTGTGTTCTTCATTGGTCATGTCCAATATGTACTATTACATGTGGAATGATAATGTTGACACGTACACACATAGACACACAAACATTTCATATAAACAAATGTACTCATCACAGAGTATATGCACTTCAAAATCTACATGCAGACATCCTTACCCAGAGGACAAATATTGTTTAGAACACTTGTTAAGTTGTTTACAACTTGCATCATAAGCAGGTCACAGCAAAAAGAAATTATTAAGCGAAATTATCCAAGCAATACAATGATTGTCAGTTCACAACAGAACTAAGCTTGTAAATACAAGACCACTGTCTGAATAGACCACCTACACAGCAGCTATGAATCCTAAAAAAATATACACTGAATTAATGGTTACAGGGTGCATGAACAGAACAGCTGAAAGGCACACACATACACTACCATTATGCTTCAACGTGAATTAATCTTAATGCATGTACAGTTGGTGATAATAAATGAAATGGATATAATCGAGAGTTCAAAGTACAACACCACTCATTCAAACTTTGTTATGTTACATGTATCTGCATGTTATTGTCCACAGCTGTAGACCCAGTTCTGTCTGTTGAACTTAACACTTTTGATACATGAGGGATGGAAGGAATCCTTACACAACATATCACCTTGGTCACTTGAGCACGAACTGGTTTCAGAAAGATTAGAATCATAATAGGAGTGGGGATCAAGGATATCAAACCAGCAGAGTAGGATAGGTACAAACCAGAAGGTTCAGAGACATACACAATGAGGATCACTACAGCTTGACCAATAATATTTACGAGGTTACCAGCTACTAGGAAGAGGATGAATCTTACTATTCCCTTGTTGTAAGAGGATCCTTCTGTTATAGTGTTACGTCTAACATAGCACAAGACCACAATGGGGACCACAATACTGATGGTCAGAGGAATGAGGCCTCCAAATATCACCCATATGGCAGTAAACACATAACGCACTTCTTGAATTATGTCAGCATCTAACATCTTTGGAAAGCAAGCCACATTATCAAAATATTGAACAGCATATATCGGTGGGACCAAAATTTCAGTGTTCAGGAGAATAGGCACACTCCAAATCAAAATTAAGAAAATGACAATATAAATAGTCTTCAGTTCCTTCTTATTGTAGCGAACTATGAGCATGACAACAATAGAGAATCCTGCCAGACAGTACAGTCTAGCTGCAGCTCCTGCGGAATATCCCCACGCTAAGAATCTACAGAATCCCAAATCTGGTGGAGGGAGAGATGTGAAGTTGAGAACTAGAGCAGATGGTATGAATAGGATATATATCAAGGCTACAGTCATTCCAGCAACAAGAAGGTTGATAAGAAAAATCCTCACTAGATGAGCTACGGAGTGAGCCACACACAGAGCAGTGATGATGGTGACATTCAGTACAATAACTGTGATAGCCACCAATAGCATAATGATCAAAAAGGCTCCAAACCCTGGTCCAGCCAGATCAGGATCATTGACACTACAGTTGGTACAGTTCTCCATAGTTAGACTGACCACAAAACTGGGATACAAGATCTAATACATATCAGATCAGAGTGCTGGACTAGTCTAAGTTGTCACATGACAGGAAGTGACATCAGGACAATACTGCTTCTACTGTAGTAAAACAAACACTGGCTTAGTACATATATAGATTGGGCCCTAGTACATGCATTATAATACATATACACTGGTTAGCTACAGTACGGTTCATGGAAAAGGTAACGGTGAACCATTAAGCGCTAAAGGTTAACCGATGCAATTTATCTGTTTTCCGTTAACGGATTAACCGTTAAACTGTTAACGGATTAGCCGTTAACTATTTTCATACACGTAGAGTCCACCTAGAACGTACATGGAACGTTTCAAAGGGTTACTTTGTTCCAGTGATTTTCGACGAGTGTTTTTAGACGGCTGCGTACGTATCTTACAGAGAAGTTAAAGCTTAGTGCTAAAGAAACCACGATCGAAAACTCAGGTACGTTTCCACTCGTTCTAGACATAACAAGTGACGTCATAAGATTAACACGTTACCGGTTAACGGATTAACTGCTGACGGATTAGCCGCTAACGGATATTGCGTTACTTCTAACCGATATTCCGTTATCGCTAACGGTTAACTGATTACAGGTTAACCGACAAAAAAGTTACCTTTTCCATGAACCGTACTGTAATTGTATCTGTGAGCTAAAGGTCATGTAGGGGAACAGAAAACAATTGTGACAAGAAGTGATATATTGTTGAACATAATGCAACATAGAAACGCGTGTGCATGTGGTGTGTGTGTGTGTGTGTGTGTGTGTGTGTGTGTGTGTGTGTGTGTGTGTGTGTGTGTGTGTGTGTGTGTGTGCATATCCATATGCTATTTGTGTACGTGTGTGGGATGCAACCAGTGTTATCATATTAACATATTAGTGGGATGGTTGTAACTCCTATGCCCAGAAATTGATAAGATACCTTGGATTCCTCAACAGTAGGTGTTTTTGTTTCTACATTACAATACACATAGAGCTTATGTATGTACATGACATACACAATGAGAGCCACTACAGCTTGACCAATAATATTCATGAGGTTACCAGCTACTAGGAAGAGGGTGAATTTTGCTATCCCCTTGTTGTAAGAGGATCCTTCTGTTATAGTGCTACATCTAACATAGCATAAGACTACAATGGGGACCACAATACTGATAGTCAGAGGAGTGAGGCCTCCAAATATCACCCACGTGGCTGTGAATACATAACATGCATCTTTAATGATGTCAGTATCTAACGTCCTTGGAAAGCAAGCCACATTATCAAAATATTGAACAGCATATATAGGTGGGATTCAAAATTTCATTGTTCAGGAGTATAGACACACACCAGATCAATAATAGAGTCTTCATTTCTTTCTTATTGTAGCGAACTATAAGCAAGACAACAAGAGAATCCTGCCAGACAGTACAGTCTAGATATAGCTCCTACCCCATATCCCCACACTAAGAATCTACAGAATCTCAAATCAGGAGGAGGGAGAGATGTGAAGTTGAGAACTAGACCAGATAGAATGAATCCAATTCCTATTAAGGTAATATATCTCATTAACAGAGTGAGCCACACACAGAGCAGTGATTATGGTAACATTCAGTACAATAGCAGTGACGACCACCAATAACATAATGATCAAAAAGGCTCCAAACCCTGGTCCAGCCAGATTAGGATCATTGACACTACAATTGGTACAGTTCTCCATAGTTAGACTGACCATAAAACTGATATTGAGTGACAATATACATACAATGCATATAGGTGAAGGATATCACGTGACAGGAACAGGACATCATCATGACAGGTACAGGACATCATTATGACAGGTACAGGAGGAAAATGGTGTTATCACAGAGTGAGAAATACTCTTGAATCATTGTTGAAAGGTCCTGTTTCATTGAAACAGGGAAACCCAACAATGCTTAATTCAGTAGTGATTCTCTAAGGGAACTGATACTTGTGATAGAGGAACATACTACACACGCCAATAATGTCATATAAAACACCTTTCAATGAAGCTTCTGAGGAGAATAATATGGTTTTTAATAGTGTGTGTGTGTGTGTGTGTTGTAGTACAGTGTATATGCTTGTGGTGTGCTTTTGTATAGTGTTTGTATTTGTGTGTGTGTGTGTGTGTGTGTGTGTGTGTGTGTGTGTGTGTGTGTGTGTGTGTGTGTGTGTGTGTGTGTGTGTGTGTGTGTGTGTGAGTGTGTGTGTTGTAGTGCAGTGTGTATGCTTGTTGTATGCCTTTGTATGTATAGTGTTAGTGTGTGTGATTAACATTGTCTTGTTAATATCCACACATGGGCAATCATGAAAGATCTGTTAAACTCTTTGTACACTGGAAGCTCTCTATTATGGACACTTTGGGACGTACATCATACGTCACAGCAATAAGAATTATTAAGCGAAATTATCCAAGCAATACAATGATTGTCAGACTATACAACTGAACTAAGCTTGTAAATGCAAGACCACTGTCTGAATAGACCACCTACACAGCAACTATGAATCCTATAAAATATGCATTAAACTAAGGTTTACAGGCTGTATGAACAGTACAGCTGAAAGGCTCACACAAACACTACCATCATGTTTCAAGATGAATAAATCTTAATGAATTTACAGTTGGTTATTATAAATAAAATAATGAAGGAAATGGATGTAATCAAGTATTCAAACAAAGTACAACACCACTCATGCACACTTTGTTATGCTACATGTATTTGTATATTATTCTCCACAGCTGTAGACCCAGTTTTGTCTGTTGAACTTGACACTTTTGATACATGAGGGATGGAAGGAATCCTTGCATAACATATCACCTTGGTCACTTGAACACGAACTGGTTTCATGAAGATTAGAATCATAATAGGAGTGGGGATCAAGGATATCAGACCAGCAGAGTAGGACAGGTACACACCAGATGGTTCAGAGACATACACAATGAGAGCCACTACAGCTTGACCGATAATATTCATGAGGTTACCAGCTACTAGGAAGAGGGTGAATTTTGCTATTCCCTTGTTGTAAGAGGATCCTTCGGATATAGTGTTATGTCTAACATAGCACAAGACCACAATGGGGATCACAATACAGATGGTCAGAGGAGTGAGGCCTCCGAATATCACCCACATGGCTGTGATTACATAATATACTTCTCTGGAGATGTCAGCATCTAATGTCCTTGAAAAGCAAGCCACATCATCATAATACTGAACAGCAGATATAGTCGGGACCAGGTTGTCAGTGTTCAAGAGTATAGACACACACCAGATCAAAGCCAAGAATACCACAATGTGAAGAGTCTTCATTTCTTTCTTATTGTAGCGAACTATAAGCAAGACAACAATGGAGAAACCTGTCAGACAGTACATTCTAGCGATAGATCCTGCTGTATATCCCCACACTAAGAATCTACAGAATCCCAAGTCTGGTGGAGGGAGAGATGTGAAGTTGAGAACTAGACCAGACAGAATGAATCCAATTCCTATCAAGGCTACAATCATCCCAGCAACAAGAAGGTTGATGAGGAAAATTCTCACTAGATGAGCCACGGAGTGAGCCACACACAATGCTGTGATAATGGTGACATCCATTACAATAGTAGTGATGGTCACCAATAGTACAATGATCAAAAAGACTCCAAACCCTGGTCCAGCCAGATCAGGTTCATTGACACTACAGTTGGAACAGTTCTCCATAGTTAGACTGATTACTAAACCTGTAAATAATCAACAAATAATACAGAGTACTAAGATGTCACATGACAGGAAGTGACATCAGGACAATACTGCTTCTATTGTAGCATACAAACACTGGCTTAGTACATACACGGATGGGGCCCTATCCCAGCAGGTTTGTTCACTCAGATTTCGACATCATATTAGGCACATCACACAGGGAATCCTACCCATCACGTGTTACTTTGATGAAATAGAAACTTATAACAAAGGTTCATTAGTCAGGTTATAAAGGTTCATTTTTATTATTATTCACTGGAAGCATTCACTTAAGTATAAACACATTCAATGTACTCCCGCTAATTCTGTATGTCACACAACACATAAACAACTTCAGTGAATATTCATTAATCCACGCCCGGTTAATCCGCCATATTATTTGAAAACAAATTCGCTCATATGGCTACACTACATAAGTGATCCGCCATCGGCCCTTCTTCTGCATACCAATTAATTTTGCACTTTCGTATGGGATCCAGTTACAGATAATCTGCCAAGTGTGTGACAAAGTAGTGCAGTTTAAAGTGAATAGTACTCTGTCCTTTCAATTTAGGATTTGTTTATGACGATAGCAGTACTTAGCAACTGTTGTCATCAGTAAAAACTAAAAAGAAGTCAAAAACAATGAACTTTACATCAATTTCAATGTCCAAGTTACATTTTTTTCCACTACGTTTCCAAGTGAATACATAGGGTAGGTTTTGAAACAACTGCTACAGTGAACATCATCCAATCTGGCCCTCTCTTAATCCCTGTACTCAGACAGATGTCTTAACACACAAAGATCAAATATATGATTTGAAGTGATCTGCATTCAAAAATTTTAAAATTGATATTTCACTGATTCAACACAAAGTGGCCATTTCATTTTCCCATCAATTATAACATAGACAATGTATCATGATATGAGACTAAAACTGTGTATTTATCATTTGTATTGCTATTTGTAACTCATTTGCAAGACAGTATCTCAATATATCATTGCTGAACAACATGCTATAGCTTCTCATGTACACAAATAGAGGCTTGAAGATTCCAATAAAAATGAAGGAAAAACAATTGTCGTCTGAATAGTACAATGGTGATATACCTTTGGTTTGATGAACCTTTGGCTCAGGGTCTAAATATCTAGGAATATGAAGATCAACGATAGAGCTGTGTTTCATAATGTTCCAAATAGCCAAAAGGCTTACAAATAACACACAAAGCCTCCATACATACAAATACAATTTAACTAAAAGAACTCACTTTCACTTTTTATTGAAGTTGAACAATGCAACCATTAACATTATGTCTAACCAGTCATAAACACATGTATGTCTTTCCAAACAGATGTATTGGTAAAAATACAACAGGCAAAAGTAAATTGCAGTCTTAGTATGCATACGTCATAAGGTATAATAATAATATGAGATATAATTCATGAAACACACTTTTACAGCTACCATTCATACATTATTAGTATATATGGTTCTCTCTGTTATTGTCCACAGCTGTAGACCCAGTTCGGTCTGTTGAACTTGACACTTTTGATACATGAGGGATGGAAGGAATCCTTATACGACATATCACCTTGGTCACTTGAGCACGAACTGGTTTCATGAAGATTAGAATCATAATAGGGGTGGGAATCAAGGATATCATACCAGCAGAGTAGGACAGGTACACACCGGGAGGTTCAGAGACATACGCAAGGAGAGCCACTACAGTTTGACCGATAATATTCATGAGGTTACCAGCTACTAGGAAAAGGGTGAATCTGGCTATTCCCTTGTTGTAAGAGGATCCTTCTGCTATAGTGTTACGTCTAACATAGCACAACACCACAATGGGGACCACAATACTGATGGTCAGAGGAGTGAGGCCTCCAAATATCACCCATATGGCAGTGAATACGTAACGCACTTCTTTGATGATGTCAGCATCTAATGTCCTTGGAAAGCAAGCCACACCATCGTAATACTGAACAGCATATATAGGTGGGACCAAATGGTGAGTGTTCAGGAGTATAGACGCACACCAGATTAGAGATAAGAATAGCACAATATAAAGAGTCTTCATTTCTTTCTTATTGTAGCGAACTATAAGCAAGACAACAATGGAGAATCCTGTCAGACAGTACAGTCTAGCGATAGCTTCTACAGTATATCCCCACACTAAGAATCTACAGAATCCCAAGTCTGGTGGAGGGAGAAATGTGAAGTTGAGAATCAGGCCAGATAGACCTTGTGCAATTATTATTAAGCCTGAAAGGACTCCAGCAACAAGAAGGTTCATAAGGAATATTCTTATCAACTTAGCCACAGAGTGAGCCACACACAGAGCAGTGATGATGGTGACATTCAGTACAATAGCAGTGATGACCAGCAAAAGTCCAATGATCAAAAAGGCTCCAAACCCTGGTCCAGCCAGATTAGGATCATTGACACTACAGTTGGTACAGTTCTCCATAGTTAGACTGACCACTAAACTGGCATACAAGAACTAATACATATGGGACCAGAGTACTGGACTAAGTCCAAGTTGTCACATGACAGGAAGTGACATCAAAAAACAGTTGGTCACAGACATACACAAGTCATTCACTATTGAAAGTACAACAATCTTAAAATGGCAGCCTCTGTTCCTGCTAATGTCTTCAGTCACCTGGCAGCCTGGTTCGTATGGCCTTTCAGTTTGCAGTAATTGGCCATTTTGAATTAATTACTGATCTTAAAATGGCAGCCTTTGTTCCTGCTAATGCCACTGCAGACCCCTAGATGCATTATGTAACATTACATGTAGTCATGTACTTCGATAGTATTTTACAATTGATGTGTAAGTATCGTTCATCACATCCATCTTAAGCTAAACAATTCGTAAACACAGCATGCAAGCACAACTGGCCCAATAAGCATATAATCATGTGTTACTTCATATTATGCACATCATACAGGGAATCCTACCCACCATGTGTTATTTTGATGAAATAGAAACTAATAACAAAGGTTCATTAGTCAGGTTATAAAGGTTCATTTTTGTTATTATTCACTGGAAGCATTCACTTAAGTATAAACACATTCAATGTACTCCCGCTAATTCTGTATGTCACACAACACATAAACCAATGCAATATTCATTAATCCGCTACTGGTTGATCAGCCATATTATTTTGAAATGCATTCGCTCGTATGGCTACACTATACAAGTAATCCGCCATAAGCCATTCTTCTGCACACATATTTGCACTTTTGTATGGGATCCAGTTACAGATAATCTGCCAAGTGAACCATACAAATTGTGCGACGAAGTAGTACAGTTTAAAGAGCAGATAAGTGTGTAGTAGTTTGTCCTTTCAATTTAGGATTTGTTTATGACGATAGCTTTACTTAGCAACTGTTGCCATCACCAAAAATTAAAAAGAATTAAAACAAAATGAACTTTACATCAGTTTCCTTCTCCAAGTTAACTTTTTTCCCAATACATTTCCAAGTGAATATATCATGTAGGTTCTGAAACAACTATTTCAGTGAATATCATCCAATCTGGCCCTCTCTTAATCTCTCCCTGTACTTAGACGGATGTCTTAACACACAAAGATCTAATATAATATTAAAGTGATCTGCATACAAGAATTTTAAAATTGATATTTCACTGATTCATCACAAAGTGGCCATTTTATTTTCCCATCAATTATAACATAGACAATGTATCATGATATGAGACTAAAACTGTGTATTTATCATTTGTATTGCTATTTGTAACTCATTTGCAAGACAGTATCTCAATAAATCATTGCTGAACAACATGCTATAGCTTCTCATGCACACAAATAAACGCTTGAAATTCCCAATAAAAATGAAGGAAAAACAATTGTCGTCTGAATAGTACAATGGTGATATACCTTTGGTTTGATAAACCTTTCACTCAGGCTTGAAATGTCTAGGAATATGTAGATCAACGATAGAACTGTGTTTCTGAATGTTCCAAAATCCCGAAAGGCTTACCAAACCAATGATGAGTCAAACGCAGTAAGAAATCCTTATTGTATTCAGGGTTATATAATTAGTGTTGGGTACAATAGACAATGGAATAAGTGCTCAATACAGGGTATAATATGAATAATCCAGTTAATAAAGTGTGAATGGATTAAAGTGGATATGACCTTTCCTATTAAACACATCAATTGTGATACATGCTACCCGTACATACAGATGTATGTAAAGAAATCCTATTGGATCAGATGAAGGCTAACAAGCACACTGTATAATACGATACAAGTTGAAAAATAATGAAATACGTATTAAGTAGGTAACAAATTAGTATCAAGTTGTAATGAATGCATACAATCTTCGATACAGCACTTATACTATCTGTTCAAACACTGTTTGAGTCTGACCCGGTTCTGTTTGTTGAATTTGATACTCTTGAGAAGTGAGGAATGTGAAAAGTCTTTATGCAGCACATCACCTTGGTCACTTGAGCACGAACTGGTTTCATGAAGATTAGAATCATAACAGGAGTGGGGATCAAGGATATCAGACCAGCAGAGTAGGACAGGTACACACCAGATGGTTCAGAGATATACACAATGAGAGCCACTACAGCTTGACCAACAAGGTTGATGAGGTTACCAGCTACTAGGAAGAGGGTGAATTTTGCTATCCCCTTGTTGTAAGAGGATTCTTCTGTCATAGTGTTACGTCTAACATAGCACAAGACCACAATGGGGACCACAATACTGATGGTCAGAGGAACGAGGCCTCCAAATATCACCAAAGTGACAGTGAATACATAACGTACTTCTTTAATGATGTCAGCATCTAATACTCTCGGAAAGCAAGCCACACCATCGTAATACTGAACAGCATATATAGGTGGGACCAGAATCTCGAGTGTAAACAATATAGACATAAACCAAATGATAGCCAAGAATAACACAATATAAAGGGTCTTCATTTCTTTCTTATTATAGCGAACTATAAGCAAGACAACAATAGAGAATCCTGCCAAACTGTATACTCTAACAACAGCAATGTTGGAATATCCCCACACTAAGAATCTACAGAATCCCAAGTCTGGTGGAGGGAGAGATGTGAAGTCGAGAATGATACCAGACAGACTAAATCCAATACTTATCAAGCCTACAATCACTCCAGCAACAAGAAGGTTGATGAGGAATATTCTTATCAACTTAGCCACAGAGTGAGCCACACACAGAGCAGTGATGATGGTGATATTCAGTACAATAGCAGTGATGACCAACAGAAGAACTAGGATCAAAAAGGCTCCAAACCCAGGTCCAGCCAGATCAGGATCATTGACACTACTGTTGGTACAGTTCTCCATGGTTGTAACTGATCAGTAAACTAGTACATGCATTATTATACATATACACTGGTTAGCTAATTAAGCTAAAGGTCATGCGGGGGAACAGGAAACAATAATTGTGACAAGAATTGACATCATACATGGATTGGCATTGTTGTGCATAATGCAACATAGATATACGTGCGTTGTGTGTGTGTGTGTGTGTGTGTGTGTGTGTGTGTGTGTGTGTGTGTGTGTGTGTGTGTGTGTGTGTGTGTGTGTCTGTGTGTGTGTGTCCGTGTGCATGTGTGTGCATGTGTGTGTGTGTGTGTGTGTGTGTGTGTGTGTGTGTGTGTGTGTGTGTGTGTATGTGTGTGTGTGTATGTGTGTGTGTGGTGTGTGTACGCATCCAAAAGTTAATTGTGTGTATAACGTGACAGTTTGCACTTATGTGGGATGCAACCAATATTATCATATCACCTCATGGGGTGGGATTGTTGTACCGCTATGCCTGGAACTTGAAAATATACCTTGGATTCCTCAGCAGGACGTGTTTTAGTTTCTACTGTAACAGTACAATTCACACAGTTTTGGTACGTACATTGCATTCCGCAGCTGTGTTAGTCATTGGTTATGTCCCTACATTACATGCACTATTACACTATTATCACTACATTACATTATTACCTATGGAATGTCAATGTAGGGACATAACCACACACACACACACACACACACACACACACACACACACACACACACATACACACACACACACACACACTTCATATTTGTGAACAAATGTACATACGTATAACAGAGTATGCACTTCGAACTCCATGTACATAGATCCTCACCCAGAGGACAAATAATGTTTAGAACACTTGTTAAGTTGTTTACAACACATATCATACGTCACAGCAATAAGAAATTATTAAGCAAAATTATCCAAGCAATACAATGATTGTCAAATTACAACAAAACTAAGCTTGTAAATGCAAGACCACTGAATAGACCACACACACAGCTATGAATCCTATAAAATATGCATTGAATTAATGGGTACAGGCTGTATGAACAGTACAGGTGAAAGGCGCACACAAACACTACCATCATGCTTTAACGTGAATTAATCTTAATGCATTTACAGTTGGTGATAACTAATGAAATGGATGTAATCAAGAGTTCAAACAAAGTACACCACCCCCCGTTCATACGTTGTTATGTCATGTCTATATGTTCTTGTCCACAGCTGTAGAGCCAGTTCTGTCTGTTGAACTTGACACTTTTGATACATGAGGGATGGAAGGAATCCTTACATGACATATCACCTTGGTCACCTGAACACGAACTGGTTTCATGAAAATTAGAATCATAACGGGAGTGGGGATCAAGGATATCATACCAGCAGAGTAGGACAGGTACACACCGGGTGGTTCAGAGACATACACAATGAGAGCCACTACAGCTTGACCAACAAGGTTGATGAGGTTACCAGCTACTAGGAAGAGGGTGAATTTTGCTATCCCCTTGTTGTAAGAGGATCCTTCTGCTATAGTGTTACGTCTAACATAGCACAAGACCACAATGGGGATCACAATACTGATGGTCAGAGGAGTGAGGCCACCAAATATCACCCATGTGGCTGTGAATACATAACGTGCTTCTTTAATGATGTCAGCATCTAACGTCCTTGGAAAGCAAGCCACATCATCAAAATATTGAAGAGCATATATAGGTGGGATCAAAATGTCAGTGTTCGGGAGAATAGACACACACCAGATCAAAACAAAAAAAATGACATTATGAAAAGTCTTCATTTCTTTCTTATTATAGCGAACTATAAGCAACACAACAATAGAGAATCCTGCCAGAGAGTACAGTCTAGCAATAGATCCTACCCCATATCCCCACACTAAGAATCTACAGTATCCCAAGTCTGGTGGAGGGAGAGATGTGAAGTTGAGAACAAGTCCTGGTAGAATGAATCCAATTACTATCAAGGCTACGATCATTCCAGCAACAAGAAGGTTGATGAGGAATATTCTCACTAGCTTAGCCACAGAGTGAGCCACACACAGAGCAGTGATAATGGTAACATCCATTACAATAGTAGTGATGGCCACCAATAGTATAATGATCAAAAAGACTCCAAACCCTGGTCCAGCCAGATCAGGATCATTGACACTACAGTTGGTACAGTTCTCCATAGTTAGACTGATTACTAAACCTGTAACTAGCCAACAAATAGTACTAAGACGTCACATGACAGGAAGTGACATCAGGACAATACTGCTTCTACCGTAGTAAGTAAATATACAAACACTGGCTTAGTACATACATGGATGGGGCCCTATCCTGGCAGGTTTGTTCACTCAGATTTCGACATCATATTATGCACATCATACAGGGAATCCTACCCATCATGTGTTATTTTGATGAAATTGAAACTTATACCAAAGGTTCATTACTCAGGTTAATGGTTTACTTTCAATATGATTGTTCACTGCAAGCATTCACTGAAGTATAAACACATTAAATGTACTCCCACTAATCCTGTACATCACACAACACATAAACAAAGACAGTGAATATTCATTAATCCGCCCCCGGTTAATCCGCCATATTATTTGAAATGAATTCGCTCATATGGCTACGCTATACAAGTAATCCGCCATCAGCCATTCTTCTGCATACCAATTTGCACTTTTGTATGGGATCCAGTTACAGATAATCTGCCAAGTGAAAAATACAAATTGTGCGACAAAGTAGTGCAGTTTAAAGAGCATATAAGTGATTAGTAGTTTGTCCTTTCAATTTAGGATTTGTTTATGATGATAGCTTTACTTAGCAACTGTTGCCATCACTAAAAACTAAAAAAAGTCAAAACCAATGAAATTTACATAGGTTTCCTTGTCCAAGTTACATTTTTTCCCAATACGTTTCCAAGTGAATATATCATGTAGGTTCTGAAACAACTATTACAGTGAACATCATCCAATCTGGCCCTCTCTAAACCCCAGTACCCCATGGATGTCTTAACACACAAAGATCGAATATATGATTTGAAATTGATCTGTATTCAACAATTTTAAAATTGATTTTTCACTAATTTATCACAAAGTGGCAATTTCAATTTACCATAAAATATAACAGACAATGTCTCATGACATGAGATTAAAACTGTGTATTTATCATTTATATATATTGGTATTCGTAACTCATTCACTGAACAGCTGTATTTCAATAAATCATTGCTTAACAACATGCTACAACATCTTACACACGCAAATAAATGTTTGAAGATTCATAATAAAATGAAAATTGAAAAAAACAATTGTCCCCCTGAATAGTACAAGGGTGATTCGTACAGTGTTGGGTATATTATACAATGGGATAAGTGTTCAATACAGGGTATAATATGAATAATCCAGTTAATATAGTGGCAATGGATCAAAGTGGATATACCTTTCCTATGAAACACATCAATAGTGCTACTTGCTGTCTTATAATACAGATGTAGGTATGGGGATTCTATGAATGAAGTTAACAAGCATACTGTATAATACTATACTAACTGAAAAAATTGTGTAAGTATTACGTTGAAATTGAATGCAAAATAATCTTTAATACAACTCTTAGTCTATCAGTTCGAACACTGCTTGGCGTGTGACTATTTATCCACAGCCATAGAGTCTGACCCAGTTCTGTCTGTTGAGAAGTGAGGAATGTGAAAAATCCTTACACAACACATCGCCTTGGTCACCTGAACACAAACTGGTTTCATAAAGATTAGAATCATAATAGGAGTGGGGATCAAGGATAACATACAAGCAGAGTAGGACAGGTACACACCGGAAGGTTCAGAGACATACACAATGAGAGCCACTACAGCTTGACCAACAAGGTTGATGAGGTTTCCAGCTACTAGGAAGAGGGTGAATTTTGCTATTCCCTTGTTGTAAGAGGATTCTTCTGTCATAGTGTTACGTCTAACATAGCACAAGACCACAATGGGGACCACAATACTGATGGTCAGAGGAACGAGGCCTCCAAATATCACCAAAGTGACAGTGAATACATAACGCACTTCTTTAATGATGGCAGCATCTAATACTCTCGGAAAGCAAGCCACACCATCATAATACTGAACAGCATATATAGGTGGGACCAGAATCTCATGTGTACACAATATAGACACACACCAAATGATAGCCAAGAATAGCACAATATAAGGAGTCTTCATTTCTTTCTTATTGTAGCAAACTATAAGCAAGACAACAATAGAGAATCCTGCCAAACTGTATACTCTAACAACAGCAATGTCGGAATATCCCCACAGTAAGAATCTACAGAATCCCAAGTCTGGTGGAGGGAGAGATGTGAAGTTGAGAACAATACGAGAAAAAATAAATAATCCTCCAAATAAGGCCAGACTCACACCAGCAACAAGAAGGTTGATAAGGAATATTCTCATTAACTTGTTCACAGAGTGAGCCACACACAGAGCAGTGATGACAGTAATATTCAGTAGAATAACAGTGACAGCCACAGTACAAGGATCAAAAAGGCTCCAAACCCTGGTCCAGCCAAATCAGGATCATTAACACTACAGTTGGTACAGTTTTCCATGGTTGTAACTGATCAGTAAACTAGTACATGTATTTTTATTCATATACACTGGATGGTTAGCTAGTTATGAGCTACAGGTCATGCCGGGGAACAGGAAACACGTGACAAGTAGTGACATCATACATGGATTGACATTGTTGTGCATAATGCAACATAGAAACGCGTGCGTATGTATGTGTGTGTGTGTGTGTGTGTGTGTGTGTGTGTGTGTGTGCGTGCGTGCGTGCGTGTGTGTGTGTGTGTGTGTGTGTATGTGTGTGTGTGTGTGTGCATGCGTGCACGAGTGTGTGTGTGCACATCCATAAGCTACTTGTGTGTGTAACATGACATTGTGTACTTGTGTTTTAGTTTCTACATTACAATACGCACAGAGCTTATGTACGTACATGGCATTCCTCAGCTGTGCTATTCACTGGTTATGTCCCCACATTATACTATAATATCAATGTCTACACAACCACACCCACCCACACCCATACACACACAAACACACACACACACTTCATATTATATGTGAACAAATGTACATATCACAGAGTATAATATTATGCACTTCAAAATCTACATGCAGACATCCTCACTCAGAGGACAGATAATGTTTAGAACACTTGTTGAGTTGTTTACAACATTATCCAAGCAATAAAATAATTGTCAAACTATACAAGAAAACTAAGCTTGTAAATACAAGACCACTGTCTGAATAGACCACCTACACAGCAACTATGAATCCTATAAATTATGCATTAAACTAAGGTTTACAGGGTGTATGAACAGAACAGCTGAAAGGCATGCACAAACACTACCATCATGCTTCAACGTGAATTAATCTTAATGTATGTACAGTTGGTGATAATAAATGAAATGGATGGAATCAAGTGTTCAAAAAAGTACACCACTCATTTACACTTTGCTATGTCATGTCTATATGTTATTGTCCACAGCTGTAGACCCAGTTTTGTCTGTTGAACTTGATACTTTTGATACATGAGGGATGGAAGGAATCCTTATACGACATATCACCTTGGTCACTTGAGCACGAACTGGTTTCACAAAGATTAGAATCATAATAGGAGTGGGGATCAAGGATATCAGACCAGCAGAGTAGGACAGGTACACACCGGGTGGTTCAGAGACATACACAATGAGAACCACTACAGTTTGACCGATAATATTCATGAGGTTTCCAGCTACTAGGAAGAGGGTGAATCTTGCTATTCCTTTGTTGTAAGAGGACCCTTCGGCTAAAGTGTTACGTCTAACATAGCACAAGATCACAATGGGGATCACAATACAGATGGTCAGAGGAGTGAGGCCACCGAATATCACCCCAGTGGCTGTGAATACATAACGTGCTTCTATAATGATGTCGGCATCTAATGTCCTTGGAAAGCAAGCTACATTATCAAAATACTGAACAGCATATATAGGTGGGATTAAAATTTCATTGTTCAGGAGAATAGACAAACACCAAATCAAAACTAAGAAAATGACAATGTGAAGAGTCTTCATTTCTTTCTTATTGTAGCGAACTATAAGCAACACAACAATAGCGAATCCTGCCAGACAGTACAGTCTAGCGATAGATCCTGCAGAATATCCCCACACTAAGAATCTACAGAATCCCGAATCAGGAGGAGGGAGAGATGTGAAGTTGAGAACTAGACCAGATACAATGAATCCAATTCCTATCAAGGAAAAAATCACTCCAGCAACAAGAAGGTTAATGAGGAAAATTCTCATTAACTTGTTCACAGAGTGAGCCACACACAGAGCAGTGATGATGGTGACATTCAGTACAATAGCAATGATGACCACCAATAGTACAAGGATCAAAAAGGCTCCAAACCCTGGTCCAGCCAGATTAGGATCATTGGCACTACAGTTGGAACAGTTCTCCATAGTTAGACTGACCACAAAATTGATATTCAGTGACAAATATAGTACTGTACAATACAATGTATATAGGTCAAGGATATCATGTGACAGGAACAGGGCATCATCATGACAGGTACAGGAGGAAAATGGTGGTAATGTCTCGGAAAGCAAGCCACACCATCATAATACTGAACAGCATATATAGGTGGGACCAGAATTTCATGTGTACACAATATAGACACACACCAAATGATAGCCAAGAATAGCACTATATAAGGAGTCTTCATTTCTTCCTTATTGTAGCGAACTATAAGCAAGACAACAATAGAGAATCCTGCCAAACTGTATACTCTAACATCAGCAATGTCGGAATATCCCCACAGTAAGAATCTACAGAATCCCAAGTCTGGTGGAGGGAGAGATGTGAAGTTGAAAACTAGACCAGATAGAATGAATAATCCTCCAAATAAGGCTAGACTCATACCAGCAACAAGAAGGTTGATAAGGAATATTCTAATCAACTTAGCCACAGAGTGAACCACACAAAGAGCAGTGATTATGGTAACATTCAGTACAATAGCAGTGACGACCACCAATAACATAAGGATCGAAAAGGCTCCAAACCCTGGTCCAGCCAGATCAGGATCATTGACACTACAGTTGGTACAGTTCTCCATGGTTGTAACTGATCAGTAAACTAGTACATGTATTTTTATTCATATACACTGGATGGTTAGCTAGTTATGAGCTACAGGTCATGCCGGGGAACAGGAAACACGTGACAAGTAGTGACATCATACATGGATTGACTTTGTTGTGCATAACGTAACATGAAACACGTGTGTGTGTGCACATCCATAAGCTACTTGTGTGTGTAACATGACATTGTGTACTTGTGTTTTAGTTTCTACATTACAATACACACAGAGCTTATGTATGTACATGGCATTCCTCAGCTGTGCTATTCACTGGTTATGTCCCCACATTATACTATGATGCCAGCGTTTACACACCCACATCCACACCCACACCCACAAACACACAAACACACACACACACTTCATATTATATGTGAACAAATGTACACATCACAGAGTATATGCACTTCAAAATCCACATGCAGGCATCCTCACCCAGAGGACAAATAATGTTCAGAAAACTTGTTAAGTTGTTTACAACTTACATCATATGTCACAGCAAAAAGAAATTATTAAGCGAAATTATCCAAGCAATACAATGATTGTCAGACTATACAACTGAACTAAGCTTGTTAAAGCAAGACCACTGTCTGAATAGACCACCTACACAGCACCTATGAATTCCGGGCCTATAAAAATGCATTAAGCGAGAGGACAAATAATGTTTAGAAAATTCTCACTAGATGAGCCACGGAGTGAGCCACACACAATGCAGTGATAATGGTAACATCCATTACAATAGTAGTGATGGCCACCAATAGTACAATGATCAAAAGGACTCCAAACCCTGGTCCAGCCAGATTAGGATCATTGACACTACAGTTGGTACAGTTCTCCATAGTTAGACTGATTATAATAACCAACAAATAATCCACTCGAGTAATAAGATGTCACATGACAGGAAGTGACATCAGGACAATACTGCTTCTACTGTAGTAAAACAAACACTGGCTTAGTACATACACGGATGGGGCCCTATCCCACCAGGTTTGTTCACTCAGATTTCGATATCATATTATGCACATCACACAGGGAATCCTACCCATCATGCGTTATTTTGATGAAATAGAAACTAATAACAAAGGTTCCAGAAGAACTAGTAGGATCAAAAAGGCTCCAAATCCTGGTCCAGCCAGATCAGGATCATTGACACTACAGTTGGTACAGTTTTCCATGGTTGTAACTGATCAGTAAACTAGTACATGTACTATTATACACATAGGCGTAGCAGCCCTCCAGACAATGATCAGGCAGGATTGTCGTAGAACTGTATTCAAAATAATATTTCGTCTGATAGATATATCGATACATTATAATATGTGCTCCTACGTGTAACCGCAACAATGAATTTATATTGCGAGAAGAAAGATGGCCGATTACGAACGCCGACAATTAGAAATTGGGCTAGAATTCGTGCGCCGAAACTCTGCCGAACGTAATAACTTCAGCGAAGGTTCTTCTGAACCTAAGAAAGACGTCCAAATAATTCGAGTGCGGGGATCGGCAGCCCCACGGGTTTTTGAACTCGAGTTACTTTGTTGTCTATCTTGGAATTATTGGTCCGGCGATCGCCGCCCTGCCTGACCCGTTACTACGCCTATGATACATATACACTGGTTAGCTAATTGTACCTGCAAGATAAAGGTCATGCGGGGAACAGGAAACAATTGTGGCAAGAAGTGACATATTGTTGCACATAATGCAACATAGAAACGTGTGTGCATGTGTGTGTGTGTGTGTGTGTGTGTGTGTGTGTGTGTGTGTGTGTGTGTGTGTGTGTGTGTGTGTGTGTGTGTGTGTGTGTGTGTGTGTGTGTGTGTGTGTGTGTGTGTGTGTGTGTGTGTGTGTGTGTGTGTGTGTGTGTGTGTGTGTGCACATCCATATGCTAACTGTGTGTATAACATGACATTGTGTACTTGTGTGGGATGCAACCAGCGTTATCATATTAACTAATAGTGGGATGGTTGTAACTCCTATGCCCGGAAATTGATAAGATACCTTGGATTCCTCAGCAGTAGGTGTTTTAGTTTCTACATTACAATACACACAGAGCTTATGTCACACATGGCATTCCTCAGCTGTGCTATTCATTGGTTATGTCCCCACATTATACTATAATATCACACATCCACACCCACACCCACACAAATCATATATGTGAACAAATGTACATATCACAGAGTATATGCACTTCAAAATCTACATGCAGACATCCTCACTCAGAGGACAAATAATGTTTAGAACACTTGTTGAGTTGTTTACAACTTACATCATACATCACAGCAAAAAGAAATTATTAAGCGAAATTATCCAAGCAATACAATGATTGTCAGACTATACAATAGAACTAAGCTTGTAAATGCCAGACCACTGTCTGAATAGACCGCCTACACAGCAACTATGAATCCCAAATATAATATTCATCGAATTAATCATTACAGACTGCATGAAAAGAACAACTGAAAGGCGCACATAAAGACTACCATTATGCTTCAACGTGAATTAATCTTAATGTATGTACAGTTGGTGATAATAAATCAAGTGTTCAAACAAAGTACAACACCATTTATTCACACTTTGTTATGCTACATGTATCTGTATATTATTCTCCACAGCTGTAGACCCAGTTCGGTCTGTTGTACTTGACACTTTTGATACATGAGGGATGGAAGGAATCCTTGCACGACATATCACCTTGGTCACTTGAGCACGAACTGGTTTCATGAAGATTAGAATCATAATAGGGGTGGGGATTAAGGATATCAAACCAGCAAGGTAAGACAGGTACACACCGGGAGGTTCAGAGACATACACAATAAGAGCCACTACAGCTTGACCAATAATATTCATGAGGTTTCCAGCTACTAGGAAGAGGGTGAATCTTGCTATCCCCTTGTTGTAAGAGGATCCTTCTGCTATAGTGTTACGTCTAACATAGCATAAGACTACAATGGGGACCACAATACAGATGGTCAGAGGAGTGAGGCCTCCAAATATCACCCACGTGGCTGTGAATACATAACGTGCTTCTATAATGATGTCAGCATCTAACGTCCTTGGAAAGCAAGCCACATTATCAAAATATTGAACAGCATATATAGGTGGGATTAAAATTTCATTGTTCAGGAGTATAGACACACACCAGATCAAAACTAGAAAAATGACAATATGAAGAGTCTTCATTTCTTTCTTATTATAGCGAACTATAAGCAACACAACAATAGCGAATCCTGCCAGACAGTACAGTCTAGCGATAGATCCTGCAGAATATCCCCACACTAAGAATCTACAGAATCCCAAATCTGGTGGAGGGAGAGATGTGAAGTTGAGAACTAGACCAAATAGAATGAATCCAATTCCTATCAGGGCTACAATCACACCAGCAACAAGAAGGTTGATAAGGAATATTCTCATTAACTTGGACACAGAGTGAGCCACACACAGAGCAGTGATGATGGTGACATTTAGTACAATAGCAATGATAACCACCAATAGTACAAGGATCAAAAAGGCTCCAAACCCTGGTCCAGCCAGATTAGGATCATTGGCACTACAGTTGGAACAGTTCTCCATAGTTAGACTGACCACAAAATTGATATTCAGTGACAAATATAGTACTGTACAATACAATGTATATAGGTCAAGGATATCATGTGACAGGAACAGGACATCATCATGCATGACAGGAACAGGACATCATTATGGCAGGTACAGGAGGAAAATGGTGTTATCACAGAGTGAGGAACACCCTTGGATCATTGTTGAAAGGTCCTGTTTCATGAATAATGCATTGGAACAGGACAATCCAACAATGCTTAATTAAGTAGTGATTCTCTAAGGGGACTGATACTTTCATCCTGTGATAGAGGAACATAATACACATGCCAATAATGTCATATAAAACACCTTTCAAAGAAGCTTCTGAGGAGAATAATATGGTTGTTAATAGTGTGTGTGTGTGTGTGTGTGTGTGTGTTGTAGTGCAGTGTGTATGCTTGTTGTGTGCCTTTGTATATAGTGTTGGTGTGTGTGATTAACATTGTCTTGTTAATATCCACACATGGGGAAAAGCAATCATGAAAGATCTGTGTACTTTTAAATTAATTCATAGACGTATAGACTAAGACGAGAGCAGAGATTACTAATGGCACTAGTTCAGAATCATCATTCTGTACAGTGAAGTGGTGTACAGTGGAGATGCTCAGTAAGGTATCCAATTGAGATGGAGCACTTGTAGGGCTCACATGATATTGAAAATCACCACCACAACAGGTTTAAAATTCAGGACAAAACACACATTATGAGAATTCCTACACATCCTATGTTTGGTGGGAATTTAACCTGGGCTAAGATTTGAATGTAGAGAGACGTTGCTGTTGCTAGGCAACAATTACGTGTGAATAGTTTCCGAGGAGAATCTTGGCTCCAGAAGAAGCAAGACAAGTTAGGTTCACCACCTTTCAAATTGATGGACAGTACAAGGGATGGATTCAATTAGGAAAATGTATGGTAGTTATACTCCGTACTATACTTAATATGTAGGGCTTCCTTCAAAGGGGAGTGGGGGACACACACCCCATTCAACATACAGTACAACCACCCTATGTGATTTGAACAATCCCTGGTGCACTTCTATGGCTTCATTCAGTATTAACTGACAATGAGCTCAAACCACAAGGTGTAACAATTGGACGAAAAGAACTGATCAGTTGTCTAGCAACCAAACAATAACATTTATTGTCAGCCATACCACTTCTACAAACTGTGGGAAAACACAAATACAGAGCTGGCTGCAACAAGGAAACCATCTCTTGAAAGTTATTTCCTATATGAACATATTATGCAAATTTGAGAATTTCTTTGAATATTACTATATCTGGAGCAATCATTATGGAATAGGCAGTCTGATGTAAAACTAAAAGTATACAATTTAAAGACACACACAAAAGCTCTGAATATTAGCTATGTCCTTCCCTAATGCAGCCCTACAAATTCCGTTTCAAAGGGGCATGACTAGCTTGTGTCATGGGATGGGAATTTTGTTATTGCTCCATTGTTTGCTGTTGTTGATGTTGTATGTGACAGGAAATTGGTCTGATTAGTTATTGGGAAGGGTACTGCATTGTCAATGACTTGATCACAAGTGTGCTGTATTGGTAACTGCAAGTGTGCTGTAGAGGTTTTATGAACCACTTTTTTCACTTCGTCTACCTGCCTACTACCAAGACATGATTCATACGCCATTGAACATAGAATATATAGATATAATATATATTGAACTGAGAGATCATACTGCAATTATAGGTTAGCAGCACCTGTACATTTCACACACGTCCACACACGTGATTGATGTCCACACGATGCCATAGGAAATACGCAGCTGTCATCACAGGTTCAGTATTCAATCATCGCTCAAAGACAGAGCAAGCACTACAAAGGATTCCTAAAATTACGTAATATGCATTTGTTGGATTTTAGAACTAACCCACGATAAGTTCTTAGAAGTTACTGTTGTTAGGCAACAGTGCACCTGATGTGCAATAGGTCGTGAGAAAAAAAATTGGCTTGCAAAAATGCAGTTTGATTTAGGCACCACCTCTAACGAGCAGTACAAAGTGATGGATATGAAAATGTATGGTAATGTTATTTATTCCTTACTGCATTCATGTTCTGCATATAATGGATCCCTCATTCGAGTGTTACAGAAGCCGCCACAGTAGCTCACAAAGGAAACGCATCATTCAACAAATCCCATTAGTTGTCCCACAATCAAATAACACACAAAGCCTCTAAACATACAAATACGATTAAACTAAAAAAACTCACTTTCAGCTTTCATTGAAGTTGAACAATGCAACCATTAACATTATGTCAAACAAATCATTAACACATGCATGTTTTCCAAACAGATTTATTGGCAAATGTACAACAGACGAAAGTAAATTGCAGTCTAAGTATGCATATTATGCCATAAGGTGAATGGATGACACTGTACACAGAGATGAAATTTATGAAACACACTTTTACAGCTGCCATTCATACACTGTTATTATATATGGCTCTCTCTGTTATTGTCCACAGCTGTAGACCCAGTTCGGTCTGTTGTACTTGACACTTTTGATACATGAGGGATGGAAGGAATCCTTATACGACATATCACCTTGGTCACTTGAGTACGAACTGGTTTCATGAAGATTAGAATCATAATAGGAGTGGGGATCAAGGATATCATACCAGCAGAGTAGGACAGGTACACACCGGGAGGTTCAGAGACATACACAATGAGAGCCACTACAGCTTGACCAACAAGGTTGATGAGGTTTCCAGCTACTAGGAAGAGGGTGAATTTTGCTATTCCTTTGTTGTAAGAGGATCCTTCGGCTATAGTGTTACGTCTAACATAGCATAAGACCACAATGGGGACCACAATACTGATGGTCAGAGGAGTGAGGCCACCGAATATCACCCATATTCCTGTGAATACATAACGTACTTCTTTAATGATGTCAGCATCTAATGTCCTCGGAAAGCAAGCCACATCATCATAATACTGAACAGCATATATAGGTGGGACCAGAATGTGAGTGTTCAGGAGTATAGACACACACCAGATTGATGTTAAAAATATCACAATATGAAGAGTCTTCATTTCTTTCTTATTGTAGCGAACTATAAGCAAGACAACAATAGAGAATCCTGCCAGACAGTACAGTCTAGATATAGCTCCGGCAGAATACCCCCACACTAAGAATCTACAGAATCCCAAGTCTGGTGGAGGGAGAGATGTGAAGTTGAGAACAAGGCCAGATAGAATGAATCCAATTCCTATCAAGGCTACAATCACTCCAGCAACAAGAAGGTTGATAAGGAAAATTCTCATTAATTTAGACACAGAGCGAGTTGCACACAGTGCAGTGATGACAGTAATATTCAGTACAATAACAGTGACAACCAGCAAAATAACTAGGACCAAAAAGGCTCCAAACCCTGGTCCAGCCAGATTAGGATCATTAACACTACAGTTGGTACAGTTCTCCATAATTAGATTGACCACTAAACTGGCATTCTTTATCAACAACAATCAGTATTGGGTAGAGGTTGCACATGACAGGAAATGTACTTTGACTATGTTAACAGGAAGTAATATTGGGTATAATAGGAAGTGACATCATACTCCAGGTATCAACTTATCTGTAATATCTAACATTTAGGATACAATCTACAACAAATCCTAGTTGATATATGTGGGGTTCATCCATACATTAATTGATATCTATTATATATAAGAAGCTCAGGGACACACACAATGAGTGTTCTCTGAGAACAGCATCAAATAAGCATCTAATCCGTCTTCATTTATGGTAGATACCAATAATTGAATAATCATTTGCTGATGCATGATAGTAATGAATCCTATATTAATATGCATTAAACTAAGGTTTACATGGTGTATGAACAGAACAGCTGAAAGAATGCACTGTCAGTTTCTGATGTCATGGTGTAATGCTGCTTATACAACATAGCTAAATTTGATTGAACACACAAATCAGCTGAATGGTTCTTAACAGATTTTAATCACTTTTGATTGACCATTTCGAGAATGTCCGATCTTTCATCATTAAAAATTTCTGCAAATCGGTAACTAAGGAGTTCAAAATATGCTACATTTTGAAGGTGAAAGCCATTTTTAGGGAGGTGGCAACTTGAAAGCTACTTAATAATAGATCACATGCAACCCACGCTGTGAAATATAAATTATATAGATGTCTACACTAACTATCAAACTAAGTGGAGCTCTAATTTTCTTAATGTTCCTTTAATTCTGCCGGTCACTGTTTTCCATTATTGCAAACATGATTATTATGATACAAATGTAGTTGTAGTTGATAATATTATATGAACTTCACACAAACAAAGCCACTAAAGATAAAAACATCACTAATGAACAACCAAAGGTCACCTTTGTTCTCATAATAAAGTTACATGGTTATCTTAGATAACCAGGTTCTCAATGTAATGCTGAAAGTCACACAATACATAAACACATGCAGGTAACATGAACGTACGTATATGTATAGCATGAATAAATATGTACTTGCACACGCATGTAAATTTTCAAATCAAGTAACAAAGCATGAATATGCACTCATGCACACCAATCATTCTGTACACACTGATGTCATACATGTTCATTGATGGCTACAGCTGTGGACGCAGTCCTGTGCAGCGAAGTAGATACTTGTGATCTGCGAGGAATGGAGTGAAGTCTTCTACAACATATAACCCTGGTCACCTCAGAACGAACTGGTTTCATGAAGACTAGAATCATAATAGGGGTGGGGATCAAGGATAACATACCAGCAGAGTAGGACAGGTACACACCGGGAGGTTCAGAGACATACACAATGAGAGCCACTACAGCTTGACCGACAAGGTTGATTAGGTTTCCAGCTACTAGGAAAAGGGTGAATTTTGCTATTCCCTTGTTGTAAGTGGACCCTTCGGCTACAGCATTACGTTTTACATAGCGCAATACCACAATTGGGACTACAATACTGATGGTCAGAGGAGTGAGGCCTCCAAATATCACCCATATTCCTGTGAATACATAACGTACTTCTTTAATGATGTCAGCATCTAATGTCCTTGGAAAGCAAGCCACACCATCGTAATACTGAACAGCAAATATAGGTGGGACCAGAATGTGAGTGTTCAGGAGAATAGACACACACCATATTATTGTTAAGAATAACACAATATGAAGAACCTTCAGTTCTTTCTTATTGTAGCGAACTATAAGCAAGACAACAATGGAGAATCCTGCCAGACAGTACAGTCTAGTGATAACACCTGCGCCATATCCCCACACTAAGAATCTACAGAATCCCAAGTCTGGTGGAGGGAGAGATGTGAAGTTGAGAATTAGACCACACAGAACAAAAAGTATTCCAACGTTGGCTACAATCACTCCAGCAACAAGAAGGTTGATGAGGAAAATCTTCATCAATTTGGACACAGAACGAGCCACACACAGGGCTGTGATTATGGTGACATTCAGTACAATAGCAGTGATGACCACCAGAAGAATGAAAATCGAAAAGGCTCCAAACCCTGGTCCACCCAGATTAGGACCATTGGCACTACAGTTGGTACAGTTCTCCATAGTTTCTCTGACCACAAAACTGGTATTTTGTGACAAATATGTACACAATGTCATGTGACAGGAAGTGACATCATACACATGACATTGCAACAGAACATGTGATATGCCAACAGTAAGAAATAGAATTTATGAGAACAACCAACAGATAGTGGATAATCCACATAATATAGCTTAAGTACATACTATAGCATAGCAATACAGATCTGCATAGTGAGACTGAAAACACACTTCGAATCATATATCGCAAGATTCTATGAGTACATACAATGAACTGTGTGTGTGTGTGTGTGTGTGTGTGTGTGTGTGTGCGTGTGTGTGTGTGTGTGTGTGTGTGTGTGTGTGTGTGTGTGTGTGTGTTAGTGTCTGAATGTATGCGTGTATACAAATTTGGGAATGTCTGTACTTGGAAAAACCAGCCTTAGAAAACACCATAGTATCTGATGACAGTAGAATTATGGATTTCTAAGACAAAAACGATCACAAAAGCCCGTGACCAATTAATACAGTACGTCATTTATGAAAGTACACACTGAACTGAAAGAGGTTGTACAGCTATAAAGGTTGGATCACCTGTAGGCTCCACACAAGTCCACAGGTGTGAGGTACACACGAAGCCATAGGGAGTCCCTGTCACCACAGGTTCAGCATTCAATCCTAACTCCCAGACAAAACAAACACTACAATGGATTCCTACAATTATGTATGTATATTACATGTATTTGAGGATATTGGAACTGACACAAAACAAGAATGTTCATACAAGTGTTTGTTGCCAGACAACAGTGACGTGTAATAGGCTGTGTAATGGGCTGTGAATATTGGCTCTCAAACAAGCAGTTAGGCACAGCCTCTAATAAGCAGTACAAAGGGATGAATTTGAAAACATATGATAGCGGTACTTTTCACTACATCCATGGTCTATATATGTTTTGTGTCTCATTCAGATGTATGCACTCGATGTAAAGAAATGGTTTCAAACTACCACAGTGGCTTACAGGGGACACATAGCATTCAACAAATTCCATTAGTTGGCACAACTGTATAACAAACAAAGACACCATATATACACATACAATTGCACGTAAACAAATTCATTTTCAATTTCTATTGAAGTGAAACACTATTCAATGGAACAATGATTCATAAAAAGTCGTAACATAAGCATGTTATTGAGCATGTTATTGTGGCCAATGCAAGGGTATGCATACAACATTTTACAGTGAATAACAGATTCAGGAGCATTTAAAAACGTAGTCTGGTGAAGAGAGTTCTTTATCTGGACGTTTCAACCCTGACGACAACCCACAGGGTTGAAACGTCCAGATGAAGAACTCTCTTCACCAGACTACATTTTTAAATGCTCCTGAATCCAAATGAATTTTCCCAACAACAATTGGAAACTTTGCAGTCCGAAATCCCTATTTGATGTAGTGTGTACATACACATACATATGTTAATCTACGGTACGGTCCATAAAAAAGGTAACGGTAATATTGTTTGTTGGTTTTTGGATAATGGATAAACGCCAACCTTTATCAGTGCACTGTTCACCGTAAAATGTTAACCATTAACTGTAAACCGTTGATACACAACGTAAGCGCATTTCCGTGACATAACATGTGATTATATCACAAAGTGTGAGTTTTATCGAGGCAAGATCGTTGTCCTACTAACGGAAAAAGCTACACTCTCACCGAAGCAAGTTCCATTCTTTCGCTCCAAGAACCATTCTTTCCAAGTCGCTGAAATCACACTTCTATTAAGCTCTCCTGCTATGCTGTGATGTATATACGTATGTATTCGTACGTACGTATATGATTTTCGGTTAACGTTTATCGGAAAACTGCTAATGGTTTTCGGGTAACGCTTCCTTGAAAAAGTTAACAGTTTTCGGGTAAAGTCTCTTCGAAACAGTTAACGGTTATCGGTTTAACTGGTAACTTTTTATCCGTTACCATTACCTTTTATGAACTGTACCGTATTAGTTATTTTAATTATGTGGTGATGAAGTGATAGTATGTTGCATAGGATTTCCTTCTACAACATAATATCACTTCAGTACAATTGGTATCATGTATATTGCAATCACACTTGGAGTGGGGATCATGGAATTTGTATGAAATATGACAACTTATACAATGGCCTTTCCTGTCATGTGCTCTCACATGACAGGAAGAACATTGGGTACAACAGGAAGTTATAATGAAAATGAAAGGAAGTGACATCACAAAAAGGGTATCAAGCATAAAAAAACCCTGTCAACAAACATAATATATATTATAAAATGACATGTGACAATCATGTGATAACTCTGTTTACTGTTCCAATTCCTAGGTTGTGCTAAGTTCATTTACAACATTTATTCCTCATTGAGTCTTACAAACGGACTGATCAACTGTGTCATTGAAATTTGAATTAGCCAGGAAAGTACACACACACACACACACACACACACACACACACAAACACTCTCTCTCACATACACACATGCACGCCCACACACACTCAAAGAGAACAACTAAAGTCCTGCACATCCATCAACAACAGCAATCCTCCAATCTCGACTGTGGGCGAACCCTGAGTCCTACTTTAGAAGTCTTTTTTCTTATGTCATGTCAGTTTTATACCAGTTGCGATCTACTGTATGTGGAACATGTCCATTTGGACTTACATGGCTTCTGGCAATTACTGAATTTTGGTAAAATTGAATTATTTTTATCTTAACGGAGCAGGAACTAGCACTAAACTGTTTCAAGACAACATTATCATGACCAAATCACATGAATGTCATGTGATAATGGGATCACGGGCTGCTACAAGGCATTGATAGCATTCTACTAACGCTTTGTGCAGAAAATGGACATGTTCCACATGTGACAGATTGAAACATCCCGAACATTAATTTGTTTGTTTTGTGAAATCCAGCGGCTGCACTATTGCTCAATAATTCCAATCTTCCAATTTTCCATTGTTATTCCCAATATAGATTGGCGTCTACATTGTGAGACTTTGGCCAAATGGCCAACTTTCAGAAAAAGACTAGCTACAAGTCCGAAACACAACATCGTACAGTCAACATTCTACTAAAGGTTAGGATCATTTATATCCGGACAAAACCTAAATTCAGAAAAATTACACCTAAATGTGTTGTGAAATGAAGTTAAGTGAATGGCAAATGTGGACTCTTTTCTCAGATTTGCTCACATATGTACAACAAAAAGTGTATCCATGTACACACCTCCCTCTCAACATTGCAACATTACTAGTGTACTTTCGAATTTCACAATGTATAATTTCAATCAATTAATGTTATTCAGATACAGAAATTATTAATATTAGGTGCATACAACTAATCAAATGAAGACAAAATGATGCGAAATTGAATATAGGCAAAAACTAATGGATTTCAAATTGATGCAAACTTTTAAATTGAAATGCTGTGAGATGTGTTACCATTATTCTACATATTATTGCTACAAGTACACTTAATATCTGCACAGATATGATCCTATGTAGTTCACTCCACTGTAGTTGATGTCTTCAATATTCGACGAATGGAAGGAATCCTTGTACAACGTATCACCTTGGTCACTTGAGCACGAACAGGTTTCATGAAGATTAGAATCATAATAGGAGTGGGGATCAAGGATATCGCAGTAATAAGGTGAAAAAGGTATACATGCTGAGGTTCAAGGAATGTCACAACAAGAAAGATTAAAAGTTGACTCACAATATTGATGAGGTTACCAGCTACTACAAAAAGGATGAATTTTGCTATTCCCTTGTTGTAAGAGGATCCTTCTGCTATAGTGTTACGTCTAACATAGCACAAGACCACAATGGGGACCACAATACTGATGGTCAGAGGAGTAAGGTCTCCAAATATCAACAATATGGCAGAGAATACATAATATGCTTCTGCAATGATGTCAACATCTAATGTTCTCGAATTGCAAGCATAACCAACAGCAAATATACGTGGGACCAGAACGTGAGTGTTCAGGAGTATAGGTACACACCAGATTAAAGCCAAGAATACCACAATATAAAGAGTCTTCATTTCTTTCTTGTTGTAGCGAACTATAAGCAAGACAACAATAGAGAATCCTGCCAGACAGTACAGTCTAGCGATAGATCCTACAAAATATCCCCACAGTAAGAATCTACAGAATCCCAAGTCTGGTGGAGGGAGAGATGTGATTATGGGAATGAAACTAGTCAGAATAAATCCAATACTTATCAAGGCTACGATCACTCCAGCAACAAGAAGGTTGATGAGGAATATTCTCATTAACTTGTTCACAGAGTGAGCCACACACAGAGCAGTGATGATGGTGATATCCAGTACAATAGCAGTGACGACCACCAGAAGAGCTAAAACATAAAAGGCTCCAAACCCTGGTCCACCTTTATCAGGATCATTGACACTACAGTTGGTACAGTTCTCCATGGTTAGACTGATTACTAAACCTGTAAATAACCAACAAATAATAGCAGAGTACTAAGATGTCACATGACAGGAAGTGACATCAGAACATTACTTAACCCCTATATTCATACAGATGTCTTAACAAACAAAAGATCTAATATATGATTTAAAGTGATCTGCATTCAAGAATTTTCAAATTGATTTTTTCACTGATTCATCACAAAGTGGCCATTTCATTTTCCCATAAATTATAACAGATAATGTCTCATGACATGAGACTAAAACTGTGTATATGTGGTGTACAGACATTAACAGTATATGTAAAAGTATCATGTGTGCTTGTACTTAGTTATGCATGGGTGATTTTTGTATCTCGTACTGTATGTCACGTGCTAACATACACCACATATACGCATGTGCATACAACACTCACGTGTAGCCTCGTGGTAGAGTTTAGACTTAGTTAGAGTGAATGATTTTCTGATTATAGAATTTCGTTCATTTTGTTCCTTACACTGTTGGAAGTGGCTTCTACGTTTCTCGGAGATTACCACACGCCACATATATATCATTTGTATTGCTATTCGTAACTCATTTGCTGAACAGAGTATCTCAATAAATCATTGCTAACCAACATGCTACAACATCTCACACATGCAATTAAATGTTTGAAGATTCATAATGAAAATGAAAATGAAAATTGAACAAAACAAAATTATTGTCCTCTGAATAGCACAAGGGTGATCAGTGTTGAGTATATTATACAATGGGAAAAGTGCTCAATACAGGGTATAATGTGAATAATCCAGTTAATAAAGTGTGTCAATGGATCAAAGGGGATATAGCTTTCCTATTAAACACATCAATAGTGCTACTTGCTGTCTTATGATACAGATGTAGGTAGCGCTGGGCGGTATACCGAATATATAGTAATACCGTGGTATTATTTGCGTACGGTTTTGATACCGGCTGACATTTTTCTATACCGAGATATCGTGATATCACGGTATTCTCTAAGGTTTGACCGGTATTTTAAGTAATATATTCCTGAGATATCAAATTTCGCCCTGAAATGATGTGTTCTGAACCCTTCGAAACTATTGCTGCGACAGCCATGATTACGAGCATGAAAAGTGTGCATGTGCGGAGTAATACGTTGTTAGATGGAATGAGAGAATGTTGTCAAAATGGCGACGTCGTTGGCTGCAAGTTTAAATTTTGGTCAGTGAACGAGCGATACGGGTGATCCAAGCAATGAACTTCATCTTTTCGATAAGATGAATACTAAATCTGATATTTGGAAGTACTTTTGTGCTCCGAGTTAACGAGGATGACAAAGTAGTGGATTATTTATTCATTTATTTATGTTTAATTATTTCATTATTATTAAATCAAGGATTCAGTTATTTCAATGCCCAACTATAACCTTAAGACTCGGTATACTGTAATACCGTCGTATAATGTTGGCAATATACCAAAACTGATATTTTTTGATACCGCCCAGCGCTAGATGTAGGTTCCTACTAATGCCACTGCAGACCCCTGCATGCATTGTGCAACTAACAACATGCTTGCATATTATATACAACACAATGTAACATTATTATGTTACAAAGGTACAAGTAATATACACACTGAGTTGTACCCACTAGAATTAACATTTGAAAATTATATTACATCCAGGCTCATACTAACACACACAGTATGTAACACATTTTGTGGTAACTTCCTAGTACTATTGAACCAAGTTCAATAGTAGCTTGTAGGGCAGGATACTCTGAACAATAGATTCTCTTAGGATTCGGTAATGACAATCAGAATGTCAACAATCAAAATAAATATATGAGACCTTGGAAAGTCCCTATATCTTCCATTGTTGGCTGCAAATGGATGATTGGATAATGAACAATTCACCTAACAAGTGAAGTTTGATCACTTCCATACCACTCCCACCTTCATTGAAGTAAATTGGATTACTTCTCATTATAAACCTTAATAGCTACTCTCCTATCCATGTGTGTATAGTATGCACACATAAATAGTAGTGTCTAGCGATAGCTACTACAGAACATCCGCACACTAAGGATCTACAGAATTTTAAGTCTGGTGGAGGGAGAGAAGTTGAGAACTAGACCAGATACCGTATGCACAGAAATTTTCGCGTTACAAAACTTTTGCGGTTTTCGTGGAATGCCTGATCATTTGTGAAAGTTTAATCCACGGAATATTGTGGTACTTGCGATTAATGATAATGCAATAAAAATGCGATGATGCAATAATAATCATTATAATGTAGTGATTATAAAATGGCCGTCTATTATTGACATACAGTACAAGTTGCAAAACACAACTACAATAAAGTAAAGGATAATAAGTTTTGTGTTAGTTTAAATAAAGCATTAACCCAAGATTCAAGTACATTTGTTCATCCTGAATTTAGATAAGATGTCGACAGCTACATGATAGGGATCTTCTCTATTAGCGATTTCGTGAGCACAATAAAGTAGATAGCAATTTTTGCAAAATTGATTGATGGAAAGATCCATGGACCCTTCGGAGGGCGTCCACGATACGTAATAAACATGAAAACCATGGATACAGCTCTCTAGCTTCAACATTTTAAATTGGAAAACATTAAAATTGATTTCGCCCACAACCACAAAAATAAAATCTGCAGAAATCCTCAAAGTTATGCAATTACAAAAGTTTAGTACTGCCAAAATTTCTGCGCATACGTTGGTTAGGTTAAAAACTAATTTTTAGCCTTTTAAGAGTCTGTCACAGCTCAATCTATATCTTAGGTCGTTGTGCCTGTGAATCAGCCATATTGTTATTGCACAATATTAAAAATCACGTGCACGGAAGTCCTTGCGTAGTTAGTTGTAGGATAGATCAGTGGCTGTTTTTGTTGCTTTGACTGGTATTCCTCAAATTCACTTACATAGTTGCTGATTAATGGCTTCCTCCATCTCTGCAAGTAGTATTTCAGGAATTCCTGAAGTGTCACGTTCTCCCCACCAGCCCCGCTCAAATTTCAAGTTCCCAAAACGATCAAATGACCTGAAGAATGCTGTTCAGCGATCTTTCAGCAATCCTGGTTCAAGCAGTGGCCATTCTTGCACTATAATGAAGCAAATGGTGTAGCTTACTGCCAAGTATACATTATGGGATTCAAGCAAAAGAGGATGAGAAATTCTAAAGCTGACCCTGCCTTTGTGAGTGATTTCTTTACCTATGTTTTGCTATGCACTCCACCTATAATAATATTAGGCTCTTCTTCAAGATTGTTGTATACCATACATAGGTTGAAGGATTTTTTTTGCATGTATAGATTTCCAAAGGATACTGCAACGGGTAAGATACTATAGCGGCATTTCAGAAGCAAGAAGTCAGCAAATGCCATAAAGAGGTAGTTGAGGAAATGGTCACATGCCGGCATCGAATGCAACATCTGAGAGGTCCTTTAGTGCTCTTCGTAGAGTAAAAAGCTACTTGCGCAGCACCATGCATCAACAATGGCTGAACCACCTCACGACATTGCATGTACACAAAGCTGCTACCGATGTGCTCAAATCAAGTGATATTGCTAGCGACTTTGTTGGGGATTCTGATCCCAGGTTGAAAACGTTTGGTACATCTTAGAATATTATTTTTATAGCCCATGCATGCATGTCACCAGGATAGCATTATGTCTTTTCTTGCACTATAACAGTGTTCTAATTTCATATTCTGTTTGCTATAATTTAAAATTAATGTACGTAGCAATTCATTATTGTAAGATTGCATGACATTGTTATAAGATGTGTTATTTCATCGCTCTATCCAAGCCCACTTCCTCACATATGATTTATAATCATTTGACAGTATTTCGGCCTGACCAATGAAATTTTGCTTGCTCCGGGCCTGCTCATAGTATTGCACCATTAATAGTGTACTTCCAGATTTAACAATGCATAAACTCAATCAGTTGATGTCACTCAGACACACAAATCATACATAATATTGAGGTATATACAACTAATCAACTGAAGACGAAAATGCCAATGAAAATGAATATGGACAAAATTGACTTCAAATTAATTAACAATGTTACCATTTTACTACACATTATCACTACAAGTACACTTAATATATACACAGTTATGGTCCTATGTAGTTCACTCCACTGTAGTTGATGTCTTCAATATTCGACGAATGGAAGGAATCCTTGTACAACGTATCACCTTGGTCACTTGAGCACGAAGCGGTTTCATGAAAATTAAAATCATAATAGGAGTGGAGATCAAGGATATGGCACCAATAAGGTAGGATACGAATGCATGCAGCAAAACAAAAGAAGTCAAAAGATGAGTCAGAATATCGATGAGGTTACCAGCTACAAGAAAGAGGGCGAATTTCGCTATTCCCTTGTTGTAAGAGGATCCTTCTGCTATAGTGTTACGTCTAACATAGCATAAGATCACAATGGGGACCACAATACTGATGGTCAGAGGAGTGAGGCCACCAAATATCACCAATATTGTAAGGAATACATAACGTACTTCTTTAATGATGTTGGCATCAGATGTCATCGAAAGGCAAGCCACATCATCATAATACTGAACAGCAGATATAGTTGGGACCAGGTTGTCAGTGTTCAAGAGTATAGACACACACCAAATCAAAGCCAAGAATACCACAATGTGAAGAGTCTTCATTTCTTTCTTATTGTAGCGAACTATAAGCAAGACAACAATAGAGAATCCTGCCAGAGAGTACAGTCTAGCGACAGATCCTACCCTATATCCCCACAGTAAGAATCTACAGAATCCCAAGTTTGGTTGAAGGAGAGATGTGAAGTTGAGAACTAGACCAGATAGAATGAATCCAATTCCTATCAAGGCTAAAAGCACTCCAGCAACAAGAAGGTTGATGAGGAATATTCTCATTAACTTGTTCACAGAGTGAGCCACACACAGAGCAGTGATGATGATGACACTCAGTACAATAGCAGTGATGACCAGTAAAAGGGCAAAGATCAAAACGGTTCCAAACCCTGGTCCAGCCAGATTAGGATCATTGACACTACAGTTGGTACAGTTCTCCATAGTTAGACTGAATCAGCTCACTAGACTGGCATTCACTTGTTGGGAAATTATACTTGTAAGCAGAAGATCATGTGGGAGAACAGGAAACAATGTTGACAGGAAGTGATGTCATGCATACTGACTGATCAACTGCACTGTGTCGTATGTGTCTGTGTGTGTGTGTGTGTGAGTGTGTGTCTGTCTGTGTGTGTGTGTGTGTGTGTGTTTGTTTTGTAAACCAACTGATCAACTGTATCACTGGATGTTTACAGATTCTGAAATAAAAGCCTATGTATGAATGATAAACACAAAGTATGACAGAACACATGTAAATACACGTACACACACACACACACACACACACACACACACACACACACATGCACGCACGCGCACACACACTGTGTCGTGTGTGTGTGTGTGTGTGTGTGTGTGTGTGTGTGTGTGTGTGTGTGTGTGTGTGTGTGTGTGTAAACATTGACATTCCATAGGTAGTAGTATAATGTAGGGACATAACCACTGACTAACACAGCTGAGGGATGCAATGTGTGTACACAAACTGTGTGCATTGTACTGTAGTAACTAAACACCTACTGCTGAGGAATCCAAGGTATTTTTTCAATTTCAAGTTCCAGGCATAGTATTGCAACATTAATAGTGTACTTCCAGATTTAACAATGCATAAACTCAATCAGTTGATGTCACTCAGACACACAAATCATACATAATATTGAGGTATATACAACTAATCAACTGAAGACGAAAATGTCAAAGAAAATGAATATGGACAAAATAGGCTTCAAATTAATTAACAAAATTACCATTTTACTATACATTATCACTACAAGTACACTTAATGTCTACACAGTTATGGTCCTATGTAGTTCACTCCACTGTAGTTGATGTCTTCAATATTCGATAAATGGAAGGAATCCTTGTACAACGTATCACCTTGGTCACTTGAGCACGAAGCGGTTTCATGAAAATTAGAATCATAACAGGAGTGGGGATCAAGGATATAGCAGCAACAAGGTAGGTGAGGAATGCATACCAAAAAAGCAAAACAGAAATGATCAAAAGCTGATTCAGAATATTGATGAGGTTACCAGCTACTAGAAAGAGGGCGAATTTCGCTATTCCCTTGTTGTAAGAGGATCCTTCTGCTATAGTGTTACGTCTAACATAGCACAAGACCACAATGGGGACCACAATACTGATGGTCAGAGGAGTGAGGCCTCCAAATATCACCCATATGGCCGTGAATACATAATATGCTTCTTCAATGATGTCATCATCTGATGTTATCGAATTGCAAGCCACACCATCGTAATACTGAACAGCATATATAGGTGGGACCAGAAGGTAAGTGTTCAGGAGTATAGACACACACCAGATCAAAGCCAAGAATAGCACAATATAAAGAGTCTTCATTTCTTTCTTATTGTAGCGAACTATAAGCAAGACAACAATAGAGAATCCTGCCAGAGAGTAGTGTCTAGCGATAGCTACTACAGAATATCCCCACACTAAGAATCTACAGAATTCCAAGTCTGGTGGAGGGAGAGATGTGAAGTTGAGAACTAGACCAGATAGAACCAACCCAATTCCTATCAAGGCTACAATCACTCCAGCAACAAGAAGGTTGATAAGGAATATTCTCATTAACTTGTTCACAGAGTGAGCCACACACAGAGCAGTGATGATGGTGACATTCAGTACAATAGCAGTGATGACCAGTAAAAGGGCCAAGATCAAAACGGCTCCAATCTCTGGTCCACCTTTATTAGGATCTTTGACACTACAGTTGGTACAGTTCTCCATAGTCAGACTGATTACTAAACCTAAATAACTAACAAATAATACTAAGATGTCACATGACAGGAAGTGACATCAGGACTGTAGCATTAGTTATGTATCCCGTGTGGAAGGGATATAACTAGCTTGTGTCATGGGATGGCAATGTTGTTATTGCTCCATTGTTCACTGTTGTTGATGTTGTTGGTGAGGGTGCTACATTGTCAATGACTTAATTGCAAGTGTGCTGTATTGGTAACTGCAAGTGTGCTGTAGAGGTTTTATGAACCACTTGTTTTCTTTTCATCTACCTACCTACTACCAAGACACAAGTAAATATACAAACACTGGCTTAGTACACACATGGATGGGACCCCATCCCAGCAGGTTTGTTCACTCAGATTTGGACATCATATTATGCACATCATACAGGGAATCCTACCCATCATGTGTTACTTTGATGAAATAGAAACTTATAACAAAGGTTCATTATCCAGGCTAAAGGTTCATTTTTATTATTATTCACTAGAAGCATTCACTGAAGTATAAACACATTCAATGTTATCCCAATACTCCTGTAAGTCACACAACACATAAACAACTTCAGTGAATATTTGGTTATCTGACCCTGGTTAATCTGCTAAACCCACTGATCCACCATATTATTTTGAAACGAATTCACTCGCATGACTAAGCTATGCAAGTAGTTGACGAGGTTACTACAAAGTTTAAGAGGGCAAATTTTGCTATCCCCTCTTTGTAAGACTATCCTCTGGATATAGTGTTACGTCTAACATAACACAAGACCACAATGGGGACCACAATACTGATGGTCAGAGGAGTGAGGCCTCCAAATATCACCCATATGCCTGCGAATACATAACATTGCTCAGTGATATCAGCATTTGATGGAAATCAAGCCTCATCATTGTACTACTGAACAGCAAGTACAGGTGGGACCAGAATGTGAGTGTTCATTTACACTATTAAGTCAAATTCAAAGTTAATTGTATGTATTACGTGACATTGTGTACTTGAGTTGGAAACAACCAAAGGTAATAGCTATCATCTCTTTGGATTCCTCAGCTGTGTACTAATTTGCACAGTACCACAAACACACATAGGGGACCACACCCACACACCTGGAACCACACCCACACAGCTCATGTACACACAAACAATATTGTTATACTTGTGATTCATTTGTGATACATACATCTGATAGTATTAGGACCATTACAATGTCATATAATTAAGGCATACAAAACTAATCAACTGAAGACAGAAATGTCACATTAAAATTGGATGAGGACAAAATTTAATTGATTTCAAATTAATGCAGACTTTCACAATATCATTACAGTTACAGTCTAGTTAGACTATGTTATGGTCCTATGTAGTTCACTCCACTGTAGTTGATGTCTTCAATATTTGATGGATGGAAGGGATCCTTGTACAATGTATCACCTTTGCCACTTGAGCACAAAGCGGTTTCACAAAAATTAGAATCATAATAGGAGTGGGGATCAAGGATACGGCAGCAATAAGGTAGGATACGAATGCATGTAGAAACTGCATAACATAAGAGGTCAAAAGATGACTCACAATATTGATGAGGTTACCAGCTACTAGAAAGAGGGCGAATTTTGCAATTTCCTTGTTGTAAGAGGATCCTTCTGCTATAGTGTTATGTCTAACATAGCACAAGACCACAATGGGGACCACAATACTGATGGTCAGAGGAGTGAGGCCACCGAATATCACCAATATTGCAAGGAATACATAACGTACTTCTTTAATGATGCCAGCATCTGATGTTATTGAAAGGCAAGCCACATCATCATAATACTGAACAGCAAATATAGGTGGGACCAGAAGGTAAGTGTTCAGGAGAATAGACACACACCAGATCAAAGCTAAAAATATCACAATATAAAGAGTCTTCATTTCTTTCTTATTGTAGCGAACAATAAGCAAGACAACAATGGAGAATCCTGCCAGAGAGTAGTGTCTAGCGATAGCTACTACAGAATATCCCCACACTAAGAATCTACAGAATCCCAAATCTGGAGGAGGGAGAGGAGTGAAGTTGAGAACTAGACCAGATAGAACCAATCCAATTCCTATTAAGGCTGCAATCACTCCAGCAACAAGAAGGTTGATGAGGAATATCCTCATTAACTTGGACACAGAGTGAGCCACACACAGAGCACTGATGATGGTGACATTCAGTACAATAGCAGTGATGAACAGTAAAAGTACAAGGATTAAAAAGGCTCCAAACCCTAGGCTACCTTTAGGATCATTGACACTACAGTTGGTACAGTTCTCCATGGTCAGACTGATTAATAAACCTGTAAATAACTAACATATAATACTAACATGTCACATGACAGGAAGTAACATCAGGACTGTAGTATTAGTTATGCATCCCGTGTGGAAGGGAAATAACTAGCTTGTATCATGGGATGGCAATTTTGTTATTGCTCCATTGTTCGCTGTATGTTGCTGATGTTTTTGACTGTTGCTGATGTTGTTGGTGACAGGAAATTGGTCTCATCACTTAATGGAAAGGGTACTGCAAGTGTGCTGTAGAGGTTTTATGAACCACTTTTTTCATTTCATCTAGCTGCTACTACCATGAAACAAGTAAATATATAAACACTGGCTTAGTACATACATGGATGGGGCCCTATCCCGACAGGTTTGTTCAGTCAGATTTCAACATCATATTATGCACATCATACAGGGAATCCTACCCATCATGTGTTACTTTGATGAAATAGAAACTTATAACAAAGGTTCATTAGTCAGGTTATAAAGGTTTATTTTTATTATTATTCACTGGAAGCATTCACTAAAGTATAAACACATTCAATTTTATTCCAATAATCCTGTAAGTCACACAACACATAAACAACTACAGTGAATATTCGGTTATCTGCCCCTGGTTAATCTGCCTATCCTCAAACCTACTGATCCACCATATTATTTTGAAATGAATTCCCGCACATGGCTACACTATGCAAGTAGTTGACGAGGTTACTACAAAGTTTAAGAGGGCAAATTTTGCTATCCCCTCTTTGTAAGAGGATCCTTCTGTTATAGTGTTACGTCTAACATAGCACAACACCACAATGGGGACCTCCCGGGCAGGCGGGAAGAACCCATTTATCGCCAAATAAATGCTCTAAAATGCGCGGAGAGAATCGCTGCTTCGTTCTGAAGTGATTTTCTGCTCTCCAGTCCAGTCCTGTGTGCCTGCGATATCCAGAATCGGCTATGAATGGGAAGAAACACCAAACAATGTAGGAAGCAAGATAGCGAAAATCCTCAATTTTGATTTTGATCATGACGACTTTGAGGAACTCAGTCGCAGGATACGTAGCCGATTCTGAATTTAGCAGTACATAGCAGAAGACTACAGTAGCGTTGGCTAAGAATCGTTTAAAGTTTGATGATGGCGACGATTTCGGGCAGTTGTTACTAATTTTAAAACTGAAGTGTTGTGTTTATTATTCATTTGACAGTTTACATAACTAATGAGGGTGCTTATGGAATACTGGTGTAACAGGACGCCAGTATCGAAAATACTGGCGTGGCGGCTCCTTTGATGTATGACGTCATCGGGCGATAAATAAAAGGTACTATATTATTTTCATTTCGACTTCCGGCATACGTTCATAAGGTAGCACTCTATATGTAGGGATGAACACGAAAACAAAATGGCGGCAGCCCTATACCACGCATACATTACAGTTTTGCAAAATATTGCCTATGGACAGGTATTAAGCCCAAGGATTATCGCAATATTATGATTGTTATGCTACAGACACCAACACAATACATTACGTGTGACAGCTAGTGAGAGAATGATAATGGTGTGTACAACTTTCATTTCAACTTTCTACTCACTGAGTCTTGCAAACTGACTGATCAACTGATACTGGATGGTTACGGATTCTCAAATAAAAGCCTATGCATGAATAATGAACACCATGCAACACCACTCACACACCCTCACACCCTCACACACACACGCACACACACACACACACACACACATGCACGCACATACACACATACACACACACAATCACATAATCACACACACAATCAAACACACACACACACATACACACACACACACACACACACACACACACACACACACACACACACACACACACACACACACATACACAACAGTGTGTGTATGCATATGTGTGCTTGCATGTATTCTGGCATGCATGTCGTTTGTCATTCATGCCTAGGCTTTTACTTGAGAATCTAACCTAACCCTAACCCCTTACCCTAACCTCAATTTTGGTTGCATGAAGACTGTCCTGAGTGCACTATAGGCCTCACAGTGACAAGAAAAAAATGTCAAATTTTATCGCTTGTTACCGTGGCCTCTCCTGTGTGCACGTGATGCATCATAGCTCAAATACGCATGCACGGACACATTCCTGGAACTAGTACGGTCCTTCGTAAATCCAGTGAGAAGTCTGGACAACCAGTAACAATGTATTCAACATCGATATCGGGTGCATACTAAGTGTTACATCTATGCTATCAAGTAACATGTATGTAACTGTGTGTATAATTTGACATTGTGTATTTGTGTGGGAAACAACCAGTGTTATCATATATACCTAATAGTGAGGTGATGGTATTTTTATACTTAAAGGAAAAGGTATAATCATCTTAAATTCCTCAGCTGTGTTTAATAATGTGCACAGTATAATGCCCACACACCTGGAACTACACATAAACATCTGGAACTACACACACACATCTGGAACTACACATAAACATCTGGAACTACACATAAACATCTGGAACTACACACACACATCTGGAACTTAACACACACACATCTGGAACTACACACACACATCTGGAACTTAACACACACACATCTGGAACTACACACACAGCTCATGTACACTTGCTATGTATTCCTAATAAATGGTCTAATTCATGGAATACAATCACACCAACCACCTCTTAAATGTCATATGTTCACATAAAAGACACACACACACACACACACACACACACACACACACACACACACACACACACACACACACACACACAAACACACACATACACACACACAATATTGTTTTACTTGTGTAAAAATACTTGAGTCATGGCATAAAGAAATATGATTGCATTTATCATGTCTTGCATCACACTATGCAAGACGCATGGTTAACGTGGATATTCGCTCATGTGTTAGAAGAGATACTTCCACTATCATCATTATTATTGGTCCTTTTTGGATGTTATTGATTATTCTACTACATTTAAATATACTTTTACATGTTAAAGTAACATAAGGCTTTTTAGAAAACTATGATAATTATGGTCTCTCTGTTATTAACATGTCTGCTGTTTCAAGGTCTAAAACGCTTCATGATTCTCATCTTAGGGTTGTAGGTAGCTTCATTTGTGATACATACATCTTATAGTGTTAGGACCATTACATACAAATCATTAAGATAATTAAGGCAAATAAAACTAACCAACCGAAGACAAAAATGTCACAGAGAGATTGGATAAGGACAAATTTAATTGATTTCAAATTAATGTAGACTTTCGAATTGAAACGTTGTGAAATATAACAATAATACCAATTAAGTTCTAATACACAATATCATCATTACAGTTACAGTCTAGTTGAATTATGTTATGGCCCTATGTAGTTCACTCCACTGTAGTTGATGTCTTCAATATTCGACAAATGGAAGGGATCTTTGTACAACGTATCACCTTGGTCACTTGAGTACGAAGTGGCTTCATGAAGATTAGAATCATAATAGGAGTGGGGATCAAGAATATGCCAGGAATAAGGTAGGAAAGGTACACCACAAAAGGATTAGCGACTAAAAACACAAGGAGAGCCACTACAGCTTGACCAACAAAGTCAATGAGGTTACCAGCTACTACCAAGAGGGTGAATTTTGCCATTCCTTTGTTGTAAGGAGATCCTTCTGTTATAGTGTTACCTCTAACATAACAAAAGATCACAATGGGGACCACAAAACTGATGGTCAGTGGAGTAAGTTCTCCGAATATTATAAATATGGCAAAAAATACAGGACCCTTCACGGTTCCAGAATATGATGGGAAGCAAGCAACACCATCATAATACCGAACAGGATATAGAGATGGGACCAAAAAATGAACACTCTGGAGTATAGTCACACACCAGATCAAAGCCAAGAACAGCACAATATGAAGAGTCTTCATTTCTTTCTTATTGTAGCGAACTATAAGCAAGACAACAATAGAGAATCCTGCCAGACAGTACAGTCTAGCTATAGCTCCTACAGTATATCCCCACAGTAAGAATCTACAGAATCCCAAGTCTGGTGGAGGGAGAGATGTGAAGTTGAGAACTAGACCAGATAGAATGAATCCAGTTCCTATCAAGGCAAAAAGCACTCCAGCAACAAGAAGGTTGATGAGGAATATTCTTATTAATTTAGCCACAAAGTGAGACACACACAGAGCAATGATGATGGTGACATATACTACAATAACAGTGGTGACCAGCAAAAGTCCAATGATCAAAAAGGCTCCAAAACCTGGTCCACCCAGATTAGGGCCATCAACACTACAGTAGGTACAGTTCTCCATCGTTCGACTGAATGAGTTCACTAGACTGCATGGAATCAACTTGCTGGGAAATTATACTTGAAAGCAGATCATGTGGGAGAACACGAAACAATTATGACATACCTACGTATGTAAATGACGTCATGCATACTGACTGATCAACTGCATGGCATCCTCTGTGTGTGTGTGTGTGTGTGTGTGTGTGTGTGTGTGTGTGTGTGTGTGTGTGTGTGTGTGTGTGCGTGCGTACGTGCGTGTGTGCATGTATACAGCCTAAACCTGAATGATAAAATAAAATGACAAATTTATTAGGCCGAAATGCTTGGTTCAGTCTCATCAATGTCTAAGTCAATGCTTCCTGTTCAGCTTGTTTCTCAAATTCTCCCCATACATAGGAAACAATAGGTACCACTGAGTGTAGCTAGGGTTATGGGACACATACAGGGTTGTGGAGTGCTTTATAACTTAGTTCATGACCCCAGCTAGGTTAAATATAATATTAGGCTGACATCCCCCTTTTGTACAGTAGATGTTCTAAACCCAGATTAGAGTTGAGATGCCGGGAAAATCGTGACAGGAAGTTACATCATGCATACTGATTGATCAATTGTGTGTGTTTGTTTGTGGTGTGTGTGTGCATGAGTGTGTGTCTTGTAAACCAACTGATCAACTGTGTCACTTGATGTTCCCAAATAAAAGCCTATGCGTGAACGACAAACACCATGTGTGCCAGAACACATGCAAATACACATGCACACAGCATGCACACACGCACCCACACACACATAATTGATTTCATTATGACAATGTGTTAGTCTGTACAAAGTCAGAGAACTTTCATGAATGACCAGAAGCTGTATTGGCTACATTGTTGCTGGTATAGTCAATAGCCAATCCACACATACCAGTCTGCGCTCTGCCCAACTAATGTTCCAGTGAAATTACAGATGTGGTGACTCTGAAGAGGCAATAGTAGTGGGGCTCATTCTTGGAAGGAGTCATACTGGGGTTTGAGGAGTGCACCTGAGTGAAAACCCAACAAGTCAGGGAAGGTACTACTAAAGAACATGATACATAATTGATTTCATTATGACTATGTGCTATGACTATCAACTTTAATGACATTCATGGGTAGGGTCTGTACATAACGATATGTTCACTGAGTAAAATTTACTCACACACAAACACACGCCCCGTGCACACACTCACGCACACTCACGCACACTCACACACACTCGCGCACACACACACACACTCACGCACACTCACACACACTCGCGCGCACACACACACACACACACACACACACACACACACACACACACACACACACACACAGTGTTCAATCATCACTCAAAGACAAAACAAATACAACAAAGGATTCCTACAACTATATATATTACATGTATTTGAGGATATTGGAACTGACACAAAATCAGAATTCTCATACATGTATTTGTTGCTAAACAACAGGGATGAGTAATAGACTGTGTAATGGGCTGTGAAAGAATATTGGCTCTCAAACAAGCAGTTTCAAATGATGCATGTCCTCTAACAACCAGTACAAAGGAATGGATTTGAAAATGTATGTTAGTGGTATTTCTCCCTACATACATCTACTGTATATGGTCACTATTCAGATGTATACACCAGGTGTAAAGAAATGGCTTCAAACCACATCACTAGCCCATGAAGGACGCATAGCATTCAACAAATACCGTCAGTTGTCCCACAACCAAACAACAAACAAAGCTACTAAATATACAAACACAATTACAACTGAACAAACTCATTTTCAATTTTTATTTATATCAAATGTGATGTGAGGGCACGACAGGAAAAACATTGGGTACAACAGGAAGTTATAATGGGAATAAAAGGAAGTGACATCACAAGGAAGAGTATCTAGCTTAAAACAAACCTTGTGAAACTTTATTATAGTGATTATATTCCACTATCAGCATTCTCTCAAAACAATAGGCTTGTTATTTACTTGGTCATTACATACAAATTATTAAAATATTAGCCATATAAAACTAATCATCTAAAAGACAATTAGTGTCACAGTGAAAGTGGATATGGACAAAAAATGGATGAATTTCACATGAATGTGAACTATTAAATTGAAATGTAACCATTATTATTTAATACATTATCACTACAAGTACACTTTAAATCTACACATTTATGGTCCTATGTAGTTCACTCCACTGTAGTTGATGTCTTCAATATTCGACAAATGGAAGGAATCCTTGTACAACTTATCACCTTGGTCACTTGAGCACGAACTGGTTTCACAAAGATTAGAGTCATAATGGGAGTAGGCATCAAGGATATGACAAAAATAAGGTAGGACAGGTACACCTTGGGAGGTTGAAGGTCATATACAATGAGCACCACCACACTTTGACCGACAAAGTTGATAAGGTTACCAGCTACTAGAAACAAAGCAAATTTTGCCATTCCCTTGTTGTAAGAGGATCCTTCTGTTATTATGTTATGTCTAACATAGCACAAGACTACAATGGGGACCACAATACTGATGGTCAGAGGAGTGAGGCCACCGAATATAATGAAGATGGTATATGATACATAAGTCATTATGATGCCGGAATCTGCTGCGAAGCAAGCCACACCATTGTAATACAGAACAGGAAATATAGGAGTGACTAAATAGTGAACATTCAGGAGTATAGGCACACACCAGATCAAAGCCAAAAATATGACAATATAAAGAGTCTTCAATTCTTTCTTATTGTAGCGAACTATAAGTAAGACAACAATAGAAAACCCTGCCAGAGAGTAGATCCTAGCGATAGATCCTACCCCATATCCCCACAGTAAGAATCTACAGAATTTCAAGTCTGGTGGAGGGAGAGATGTGAAGTTGAGAATGATACCAGACAGATCAAATAATACTCCAACTAAAGCTAGAATCGTTCCAGCAACAAGAAGGTTGATAAGGAATATTCTCATTAACTTGTTCACAGAGTGAGCCACACACAGAGCAGTAATGATGATGACATTCAGTACAATAGCAGTGATGATCAACAAAAGTTTGAGGATTAAAAAAGCTCCAAACCCTGGTCCAGCCAGATTAGGGGCATTGACACTACAGTTGGTACAGTTCTCCATCGTTCGACTGAATCAAATCACTAGACTGCATGGTATCAACTTGCTGGGAAATTATACTTGAAAGGAGAAGATCATGTGGGAGAACAGTAAACAATTATGACATACCTACGTACGTATGTAAATGACGTCATGCATACTGACTGATCAACTGCATGGCATCCTGTGTGTGTGGGGGGGGGGGGGGGGGGGTTCACCTAAGTGTGAAAGTGGATATTTATCAAGTTATGGGTTGATATTTGTGCGATATACGGTACTCCCATAGTAAACTTCATGTTGTCAGGCGGTCAGACCAAAAGTCGTACGGGTGTCAATCGTTGACCATACGGGTGTTGATCGATGACCGTTTGCTTTATTATCCATTACACTACGTAATACCGTGACAATTGAGAATGCTAAATAGAAACCGCCACGTTGAGTTCCTTCTGCGACTGCAACCTCAGTTCTTCCAAAGTTATTCCAAAGTCCATTATTATCCTCCATTCGCATGTCTATCTTTTTCATGATAACATTGGTTCGAAAATCTGGTGCCCAACCTCCTTGCGATACTTAGTCCAGGCCTCACAATAATGCTTGCCTGATTGGGAAAATATTCAGTTTGTGGGTAATTACTAAACAATGTCTTAAATCCTGTCGAGAGAAATCAGTTCTCTATTGCGAAAATCGATAAAGTCAGCCATCTTGTTCCGCCATCTTCATATGTATGTACGCACTCTGACCGTTAATCGACCGCTAATTGACTACTGGTCTGACTGCCTGACGTCATGAAGTTTACTATGGGAAGTACCGTACCTTTTGATATTGAACCGTAAAATTGGCTGTTCAACACTCTCTGGTCATTACCGTGATACCCATTTTGATGTTGTACACAGTATTGTGGTTGTCACCAAGGCAAGTGGTGTGTGTGTGTGTATGTGTATACATCCAAATCTTTGTGTAAGCACGTATGCATACAGTTGAAATATGCGAGGTGGACTAGTCCATAATAACCAGCAACAACGTATACAATCACTGATATCGGGTGCACACTAAGTGTTACATCTACTCTACGCTATCAAGACAAATTCAAAGCTAATTGTGCGTATAATTTGACATTGTGTACTTGTGTGGGATGCAACCTTACCTATTAGTGAGGTGGCGGTATTTACTATACATGGTAAAAGGTATAATCACCTTGGATTCCTCAGCTGCATTCCAATTTGCACAGTACAACACACCCACACCTGGAACCACACCCACACATCTCATTTACACTTGGAATGTATTTCTCAGCTGTGTTCTAATTCACAGGTTACAAACACATCAACCATCTCCTAAATGTCATATGTCCACACAGACACACATATACATGCATAAAAAGATGCATGTAATATGAATGTTGTGTAATATAAATTACGGATTCATTATTGCTGTGTACACGTACTAACAGAGATCATGATAATTCTTACATATCGAGAGTAACATTCTGTGTGTTCAAATCAAATCAAATCAAATATTGATTATATATTATTATATAATATATTTTGTCAGGTAAATCAATCTGTAATGTATCTGAAGTGATGATCAATGGAATCAAATGGCAGTCATAAAATATTTCTATACGTACTTTCTTCTGTACGCATGCATATAGGTGTACTCCAATCTCTCTCCTCTACTGCAATCTAAAGATTTTAAAAATGCAGTTTTTGCACTCATATCATCAGATTCATACACACATTGCCATGTTACATGCGCTTGTTATTAGTCACAACTGTAGACCTACGTAGTTCTGTCTGTTTATCTTGGAATCTTCGACATGCGATGGATGTCAGGAATCCTTCCACAACATATTACCTTTGTCAATTTGCCACGAACTGGCTTCAGAAAGATTAGAATCATAATAGGAGTGGGGATCAATGATATCAGAGTAGCAGAGTTGACTATGAACACACCAGTAGAGTCAGAAACATACACACTATAATTCAATCCGGCTAGTCCAACAAGGTTGATAAGGTTACCAGCTACTAGAAAGAGGGTGAATTTTGCCATTCCCTTGTTGTAAGAGGACCCTTCTGCTATAGTGTTACGTCTAACATAACACAAGACCACAATGGGGACCACAATACTGATGGTCAGAGGAGCGAGGCCTCCGAATATCACCCATATGGCTATGAATACATAACGTGCTTCTATAATGATGTCAGCATCTAACGTCCTAGGAAAGCAAGCCACATCATCGTAATACTGAACAACAAATATAGGTGGGACCAGAATGTGAGTGTTTAGGAGTATAGACACACACCAGATTAAAGCCAAGAATAGCACAATATGAAGAGTCTTCATTTCTTTCTTATTGTAGCGAACTATAAGCAAGACAACAATGGAGAATCCTGCCAGAGAGTACAGTCTAGCGATAGATCCTACAGACAATCCCCACACTAAGAATCTACAGAATCCCAAGTCTGGTGGAGGGAGAGATGTGAAGTTGAGAACTAGTCCAGATAGAATGAATCCAATTCCTATCAAGGAAAAAATCACTCCAGCAACAAGAAGATTGATGAGGAAAATTCTCACTGGCTTAGTCACGGAGTAAGCCACACACAGAGCAGTGATAACGGTGAGATTCAGTACAATAGCAGTGATGACCATCAGAAGAAGTACAATCAAAAAGGCTCCAAACCCTGGTCCAGCCAGATTAGGATCATTGACACTACAGTTGGTACAGTTCTCCATAGTTAGACCGATGACAAATAAAGGTCCATGTCTAATATATACACACAGTCACTCCAGAGTTGCCACATGGAAGAGGAAGTGACATCACTGCACTCTCACACATGTAGTCATGCAGTATGAAGGTGAACATGTGGGAGTTAGTACAGTTCTACTTAAGTAGTTAGACTCATATTCAATTGCCTATAATTCGAAGGTCACGTGATAGGAACAGGAATAAAATGAAAACAGGAAGTGATATCACATGACATGTCTTACACAACACAAGACTGCAAATGAAGACTTCATTATAAAAACTGTCAGAAGCTTATGAACACAAACATCAAGATGAGTAGTGTGTGTGTGTGTGTGTGTGTGTGTGTGTGTGTGTGTGTGTGTGTGTGTGTGTGTGTGTGTGTGCGTGTGTGCGTGTGTGCATGTGTGTGTGCTTGTGTGTGTGTGTGCATTCAAATACAAATCATGGATATATACAACAGTTCCATAGTACAAACAAAAACTACATGCTGTAAGGTGAATTGATCACAATGTGCACATGTATTGGGAATAAACAAAGTATTATCACACAGCTATCATCTACTCAAACACTGTTTATCATGTTACATGTTTCTGTTATTATCCACAACTGTAGGTCCACTTCTGTCTGTGGAGGTGGGTGCTTTTGTGAAGCAAGGAATGGGAAGATTTCTTGTACAACTTATCACCTTGGTCACCTCAATGCAAACTGGTTTCGCGAAGATTTGAATCACAATAGGAGTGGGGATCAAGAATATCAGACCAGCAGAGTAGGACAGGTACACACCGGGAGGTTCAGAGACATACACAAGGAGAGCCACTACAGCTTGCAATTGACCGACAAGGTTGATGAGGTTATCAGCTTTTGCTATTCCCTTGTTGTAAGAGGATTCTTAACATAGCACAAGACCACAATGGGGACCAAAATACTGATGGCCAGAAGAGTGGCTTCCAAATATCATCCATATGCTGTGGATACATAACGTACTTCTTTAATGATGTCGGCATCTAATGTCCTTCCCAAAGGAAAACACTAGCTGTTATCACTGTGGTAAGTATGTAACTAAAAATACAGGCTTGGTACATATGTTCATGGATGGGAGCTCTAGCCTAGCATGCTTGTTTACTCAGATGCCGACATTACATTATGCACATCATACAGGGTTGTCTTCTGCTACGTATGAAAATTTCCACCAAAATGATACACAAATCTACCATACCAACACTGTATATATGTCAGGTAGAATACTATAGAGATAGGCTCCCCACTCACTAAAAGTGTGTGGTTCGGAATCATAGTAACTCTGGTTAAAACATGATATGGAAGACTCAATGCATCCAATTAGGATCACTTGCATTCAAATGTTACTCCTTGGCATTTCGAAATTGGACATTTTAATAGCGTATCACAAATAATGAATTCACTATTGCTGCGTAGGTGTAGCAACACATAATATGACAACCGTTATACATCAAGAGTAACAATAGGTACATTGAAATAAAACTAACCATTGATACACAAACAGAAAACAAATTTTAAAGGAAATGTAGCTGTTTTGAATTTGAGGAATTTGGAACTTATAACAAACATCAACTTCAATCTTCACTTCAGTTGAACTCATTCAGTGAGATTCTTGACGCATATCCTTTGTCATTTTGGCACAAACTGGTTTCAAAATGCTTAGAGTTATAATGGGAGTGGGGATCGCGGATATCATACCAGCAGAGTAGGACAGGTACACGCCAGATGGTTCAGAGATATACACAAGGAGAGCCACTACAGCTTGACCAATAAAGTTGATAAAGTTACCAGCTACTACAATGAGGGCGAATTTTGCTATCCCCCTTTTATAAGAGAATACTTCTGCTATAGTGTTACGTCTAACATAGCACAAGACCACAATGGGGACCACAATACTGATGGTCAGAGGAATGAGGCCCCCAAATATCACCAATATGGCAGAGAATACATAACCTACTTCTTTAAGGTCAGAATCCAATGTCCTCGGAAAACAAGACACACCATCATAATACTGAACAGCATATAAAGATGGGACCAGAACGTAGGTGTTAAGGAGTATAGTCACACACCAAATAAAAGCCAAGAATATCACAATATGAAGAGTCTTCATTTCTTTCTTGTTGTAGCGAACTATAAGCAAGACAACAATAGAGAATCCTGCCAGAGAGTACAGTCTAGCAATCGATCCTACAGAATATCCCCACACTAAGAATCTACAGAATCCCAAGTCTGGTGGAGGGAGAGATGTGAAGTTGAGAACTAGACCAGATAGAATGAATCCAATACTTATCAACGCTAAAAGCGCTCCAGCAACAAGAAGGTTGATGAGGAAAATTCTCACTAGCTTAGTCACAGAGTGAGCCACACACAGAGCAGTGATAACGATGAGATTCAGTAGAATAACAGTGACAGCCACCAATAGTACAAGGATCAAAAAGGCTCCAAACCCTGGTCCAGCCAGATTAGGACCATTGACACTACAGTTGGTACAGTTCTCCATAGTTAGACTGACCATAAAACGGATACAGAGTGACAATATACATACAATACATATAGGTGAAGGATATCATGTGACAGGAACAGGAAATCATCATGACAGGTACACACAGGAAGAATACAGTGAAACCTCTCTAATCCGACACTCAATGGGACCCGAGAATAGTGTTGAATTAGGAGGTTGTTGGATTATGGAGTGCCTCTTGCCATACTTATGTATGGTGACTTTACCTCATATAATGGGCAGATTAGAGAGAATGTTGGATTATAGAGGTGTCGGATTGACAAGGTTTCACTGTATGGTGTTATCATAGAGTGAGAAACACCCTTGAATCATTGTTGAAAGGCCCTGATTCAAGAATGATGCATTGAAACTCATTGAAACATATCGATTTTCAACAATGCTTGAATAGTGATTTGATCTTCAATGGAACTGATACCTTGTGATGGAGGGTCACCGTACACACACCAATAATATCAGATGAAACACCTTTCAAAATAAGGAATCTTCTGACGAAAATAACATGTTCGTTAATATTGTGTGTGTGTGCGTGTTGTAGTGCAGTATGTGCTTTTTAAACAATAGTTGGTACAGTTCTCCATAGTTGGACTAATAACTAATAAATTAAATAACAGACAAAGGTCAATGTCTAATATATGCACAGAGCTACCACAGAGTTGCCACATGGAAGAGGAAGTGTAATTATTGCACTCTCACACACGTATTCATGCAGTATCATGGTGAACTCGTGGAGTTAGTACAGCTGACACAGTTCTACATAGCTAGACTCGTATTCAATTACCTACAACTATAATCTGAAGACCATATGACAGGAACAGGAAGTAAATGAAGACAGGAAGTGATATCACTTGACATGTCTTATACCCCGTTTACACTAGCCAAGTTCAGGTGTGAAAGCCACAAGAACTGGGCTTGGACCAGTTTTTGTGGTTACACAACACAAGATTGCAAAATAAGACGTCATTATAAAATGTCAAAAACTTATGAACAAAACATCAAGATGACGAATTGTGTGTGTGTGTGTGTGTGTGTGTGTGTGTGTGTGTGTGTGTGTGTGTGTGTGTTGTGTGTGTGCGTGCGTGCGTGTGTGTGTGTGTGTGTGTATGTGTGTGTGTGTGTGTTGTGTGCGTGCGTGCATATGTGTGTGTGTGTGTGTGTGTGTGTGTGTGTGTGTGTGTGTGTGTGTTGTGTGCGTGCGCGCGCGCGCGCGTGTGTGCATGCGTGCGTGTGTGTGTTAGGAAATTAGGAAAATGTATTTCAATGTTACGAAACTTTCTTAGCAAATATGATATCGTATACATTTGGTGTCTCATTCAGATGTATACATTTGGTGTCAGGTAACTAGTTTGAATCACCATAGTAGTTCATGTACAATTACACAGAGGTTCAAGTAGCTGTAATTTTAAACTTTTTCAAAGGATAAACAGCATTCAACGAATCCTATCAGTTGGTACAACTACATATCGAACAACACCACTTAATACACACATACCAAACACAATTACAACTTGGTGTAAAGTCAATCCAATCACACTATTTACTGTGAGTCTGGGAGTATCACTGGGTTTGTTAAAGACAGTTCAAAGGCTTGCACATTAATAACATTATTGTATAAACTTAGTCACTTGGTTTCACAAAGATTAGAATCATAATAGGAGTGGGGATCAAGGATATCAGACCAGCAGAGTAGGACAGGTACACACCAGATGGTTCAGAGACATACACAATGAAAGCCACTACAGCTTGACCAACAAGGTTGATGAGGTTACCAGCTACCAGGAAGAGGGTGAATTTTGCTATTCCCTTGTTGTAAGTGGACTCTGCTACTATAGTGTTATGTCTAACATAGTACAAGACCACAATGGGGACCACAATACTGATGGTCAGAGGAGTGAGGCCTCCAAATATCACCCATATCGCAATGAATACATAACGTATTTGGACGATGATATTGGCATCTAATGTCCTAGGAAAGCAAGCCATACTAGTAATTATAGAGAACAGCAAAAACATTATACATAACATGTTCTGAACTAGATGGCTAAATTTTGATTAAGCCTCAACCTGAATATTCAACTGTTTCATCACTTATATCAGGTTTTAACAGTAAACATATGTGTTTACTGTTCAAGCTATTTTCAAAGGATAAACGGTGAACATACATGTTTACTGTTGAAACCTGTCAATCCAAATAATTCCTTGAAACAGCCGAAACTTGGGGAGGTGTTAATTATGTTCAGGCATGTTTTGAATAAATTCCAGCTGCTGGCTATATGAATAACAACCAAAGTCAGCTTGGGTCCCACATAATCCCAGAGAATCTTGTGATCTTACATAAATGTTGCTTGTTGACTAAAAGCCAAAATTTGGGTTTTTGTCAACTCCCCAAATTTGGGTTTTTATGCATACCCAAGAATTGTGTGTTTACTGTTAATATTCAAAACAGTTTACATAAAATTACAGTGAAACAGTAAATAGTTAAGGACTGTTGAAATAGAATTTAACGACATATTTCAGAACATGTTACATATAAACGGGAAGTACTCACACACATACATATTTAAGCAAAATTGCTTAAGTCTTACATGGAATGTTGGCATGCTCATAATCAGGTTAAATGTGAACATTTTACGTAGCCTTCCACATCCATACAGTGATGGTTTGATGTTCAATAGCTTGAAGCTGAAACATCAATTTACAAAGAATGTATAGTTACATCAATATGTTGGATATTTATAATTGAACATATAATCTTCAGGCTTTATTGAAGTCGAACTGCTGTTTAACTTAATCCAAACATTTTCCATTACGAGCTGTGCAACACATGATGAATACATCAGATTTCATTTCATTGAAATACAAGTCATGGATATGTGTACAACAATACCATAGTACAAACAAAACCTACATGCTGTAAGGTGAATTGATCACATTGTGCACGTGCATTGGGAATAAGCAAAGTATTATCACACAACTATCATCTACTTGCTGCTATCATCTACGTACTCACACATTGTTTATCATGTTACATGTTTCTGTTATTATCCACAGCTGTAGTCCCACTTCTGTCTGTTGAGGAGGGTGATTTTGTGAAGCAAGGAATGGGAAATTTCCTTGTACAACTTATCACCTTGGTTACCTCAATGCGAATTGGTTTCATGAAGAATAGAATCATAATAGGAGTGGGGATCAAGGATATCATACCAGCAGAGTAGGTCAGGTACACACTGGGAGGCTCAGAGATATGTATAATGAGAAGCACTAGAGCTGGACTAACAAGATTGAAGAAATCAGCCACTACAAAGAGGGTGAATTTCGCCATTCCCTCGTTGTAAGATGATCCTTCTGCTATAGTGTTACGTCTAACATAGCACAGCACCACAATGGGGACCACGATACTGATGGTCAGAGGAGTGAGGCCTCCAAATATCACCCATATGGCAATGAATACATAACGTACTTCTTTAATGATGTCAGCATCTAATGTCCTTGGAAAGCAAGCCACATCATCGTAATACTGAACAGCATACATAGGTGGGACCAGAATGTAAGTGTTCAAGAGTATAGTCACACACCAGATCAAAGCCAAGAATACCACAATATAAAGAATTTTCATTTCTTTCTTATTGTAGCAAACTATAAGCAAGACAACAATAGAGAATCCTGTCAGAGAGTACAGTCTAGCCATAGATCCTACAGACAATCCCCACACTAAGAATCTACAGAATCCCAAGTCTGGTGGAGGGAGAGATGTGAAGTTCAGAACAAGACCAGATAGAATGAATCCAATTCCTATCAAGGCTACGATCACTCCAGCAACAAGAAGGTTGATGAGGAATATTCTCATTAACTTGTTCACAGAGTGAGCCACACACAGAGCAGTGATGATGGGGATATCCAGTACAATAGCAGTGATGACCACCAAAAGAATTAGGAGTAATAAGGCTCCAAACCCTGGTCCACCAAGATTAGGATCATTGACACTACAGTTGGTACAGTTCTCCATAGTTAGACTGACCATAAAACAGATATTGAGTGACAATATACATACAATACATATAGGTGAAGGATATCATGTGACAGGAACAGGAAATCATCATGACAGGTACACACAGGAAGAATACAGTGAAACCTCTCTAATCCGACACTCAATGGGACCCGAGAATAGTGTTGAATTAGGAGGTTGTTGGATTATGGAGTGCCTCTTACCATACTTATGTATGGTGACTTTGCCTCATATAATGGGCGGATTAGAGAGAATGTTGGATTATAGAGGTGTCGGATTGATGAGGTTTCACTGTATGGTGTTATCACAGAGTGAGAAACACCCTTGAATCATTGTTGAAAGGCCCTGATTCAAGAATGATGCATTGAAACTCATTGAAACATATCGATTTTCAACAATGCTTGAATAGTGATTTGATCTTCAATGGAACTGATACCTTGTGATGGAGGGTCACCGTACACACACCAATAATATCAGATGAAACACCTTTCAAAATAAGGAATCTTCTGACGAAAATAACATGTTCGTTAATATTGTGTGTGTGTGCGAGTTGTAATGCAGTATGTACTTTTTAAACAATAGTTGGTACAGTTCTCCATAGTTGGACTAATTACTAATTTATTAAATAACAGACAAAGGTCAATGTCTAATATATGCACAGAGCTACCACAGAGTTGCCACATGGAAGAGGAAGTGTAATTATTGCACTCTCACACACGTATTCATGCAGTATCATGGTGAACTCGTGGAGTTAGTACAGTTGACACAGTTCTACATAACTAGACTCGTATTCAATTACCTACAACTATAATCTGAAGGCCATATGACAGGAACAGGAAGTAAATGAAGACAGGAAGTGATATCACTTGACATGTCCACAACACAAGATTGCAAAATAAGACTTCATTATAAAATGTCAAAAACTTATGAACAAAACATCAAGATGATGAATTGTGTGTGTGTGTGTGTGTGTGTGTGTGTGTGTGTGTGTGTGTGTGTGCGTGTGTGTGTTGTGTGCGTGCGTGTGTGTGTGTGTGTGTGTGTGTGTGTGTGTGTGTGTGTGTGTGTGTGTGTGTGTGTGTGCATGTGTGCGTGTGTGTGTTAGGAAATTAGGAAAATGTATTTCAATGTTATGAAACTTTCTTAGCAAATATGATATCGTATATATTTGGTGTCTCATTCAGATGTATACATTTGGTGTAAGGAAACTAGTTTGAATCACCATAGTAGTTCATGTACAATTACACAGAGGTTCAAGTAGCTGTAATTTTAAACTTTTTCAAAGGATAAACAGCATTCAATAAATCGTATCAGTTTGTACAACCACATATGGAACAACACCACTTAATACACACATACCAAACACAATTACAACTTGGTGTAAAATCAACCCAATCACACTATTTACTGTGAGTCTGAGAGTATCACTGGGTTTGTTATAAAGGCTTGCACAATAATAACATTATTGTATAAACTTAGTCACTTGAGCACAAACTGGTTTCACAAAGATTAGAATCATAATAGGAGTGGGGATCAAGGATATCAGACCAGCAGAGTAGGACAGGTACACACCAGATGGTTCAGAGACATACACAATGAGAGCCACTACAGCTTGACCAACAAGGTTGATGAGGTTACCAGCTACCAGGAAGAGGGTGAATTTTGCTATTCCCTTGTTGTAAGTGGACTCTGCTACTATAGTGTTATGTCTAACATAGTACAAGACCACAATGGGGACCACAATACTGATGGTCAGAGGAGTGAGGCCTCCAAATATCACCCATATCGCAATGAATACATAACGTATTTGGACGATGATATTGGCATCTAATGTCCTAGGAAAGCAAGCCATACTAGTAATTATAGAGAACAGCAAAAACATTATACATAACATGTTCTGAACTAGATGGCTAAATTTTGATTAAGCCTCAACCTGAATATTCAACTGTTTCATCACTTATATCAGGTTTTAACAGTAAACATATGTGTTTACTGTTCAAGCTATTTTCAAAGGATAAACGGTGAACATACATGTTTACTGTTGAAACCTGTCAATCCAAATAATCCCTTGAAACAGCCGAAACTTAGGGAGGTGATAATTATGTTCAGGCATGTTTTGAATAAATTGAAGTTGCTCATCATCTGAATAACAACCAAAGTCAGCTTGGGTCCCACATATTCCCAGAGAATCTTCTGATCTTACATAATTGTTGCTTGTTTTGTGTCTGTAACAATAGCCAAAATTTGGGTTTTTGTTAACTCCCTTATTTAATTTGGGTTTTTATGAATACCCAAGAATTGTGTGTTTACTGTTAATATTCAAAACAGTTTACACTAAATTACAGTGAAACAGTAAATAGTTAAGGACTGTTGAAATAGAATTTAACGACATATTTCAGAACATGTTACATATAGACGGGAAGTACTCACACACATACATATTCATGCAAAATTGCTTAAGTCTTACACGGAATGTTGGCATGATCATAATCAGGGTTAAATGTGAACATTTTACGTAGCCTTCCACATCCATACAGTGATGGTTTGATGTTCAATAGCTTGGAGCTGAAACATCAATTTACAAAGGATGTATAGGTACATCAATATGTTGGATATTTATAATCGAACTTATAATCTTCAGGCTATATTGAAGTGGAACTGCTGTTTAATTTAATCCAAATATTTACTGTAACAGTTACAAATCGTGCAACACATGATGAATACATCAGATTTCATTATATTCAAATACAAGTCATGGATATGTGTACAACAGTTCCATAGTACAAACAAAACCTACATGCTGTAAGGTGAATTGATCACATTGTGCACGTGTATTGGGAATAAGCAAAGTATTATCACACAACCATCATCTACTTACACATTGTTTATCATGTTACATGTTTCTGTTATTATCCACAGCTGTAGACCCACTTCTGTCTGTTGAGGTGGGTGCTTTTGTGAAGCAAGGAATGGGAAGATTTCTTGTACAACTTATCACCTTGGTTACCTCAATGCGAATTGGTTTCATGAAGATTAGAATCATAATAGGAGTGGGGATCAAGGATAACATACCAGCAGAGTAGGACAGGTACACACTGGGAGGCTCAGAGATATGCATAATGAAAAAAACTAGAGCTGAACTAACAAGACTGAAGAAATCAGCCACTACAAAGAGGGTGAATTTTGCCATTCCCTTGTTGTAAGAGGATCCATCTGCTATAGTGTTACGTCTAACATAGCACAACACCACAATGGGGACCACAATACTGATGATCAGAGGAGTGAGGCCACCGAATATCACCCAGATGGCTGTGAATACATAACGTACTTCTATAATGATGTCAACATCTGCTGGTCTTGGAAAGCAAGCCACACCATCGTAATACTGAACAGCATATATAGGTGGGACCAGAATGTGAGTGTTCAGGAGTATAGACACACACCAGATCAAAGCCAAGAATAGCACAATATGGAGAGTCTTCATTTCCTTCTTATTGTAGCGAACTATAAGCAAGACAACAATAGAGAATCCTGCCAGAGAGTAGTGTCTAGATATAGCTCCTACAAAATATCCCCACAGTAAGAATCTACAGAATCCCAAGTTTGGTGGAGGGAGAGATGTGAAGTTGAGAGTAAGGCCAGACAGAATGAATCCAATTCCTATCAAGGCTATACTTATTCCAGCAACAAGAAGGTTGATGAGGAATATTCTTATTAATTTAGACACAGAGTGAGCCACACACAGAGCAGTGATGACAGTAATATTCAGTACAATAGCAATGATGAACACCACGAAAACTAGCACTAAAAAGGCTCCAAACCCTGGTCCAGCCAGATCATGATCATTGACACTACAGTTGGTACAGTTCTCCATAGTTAGACTAACCACTAAACTGGGATTCTATGTCAACAACAATCAGTATTGGTTAGAGATAGCACAACAGGAAATGTGCATTGACTACATAAACAGGAAATGATATTGGGTAAAACAGGAAGTGACATCATGCACAGGAGATGGTATCAACTTATCTGGAATTACTAACATCAAGGATACAATCTACAACAAATCCTAGCTGGTAAATATGGGTTTCATCCGTACATTAAATGTCACCCTTATTATTTGTCCTGTGCATATGTGTCATCTCTTTGTTAGTGTACTACTAACTATGATCACTACTGTAGCAGTGCATCTCTTCTTGCCAATGCAGTATGCTTGCAAACATGTGGTAAACACAAAACTTGAGACATGAATTCTAACAGAAATGTAGGGCCTGACAGGTACACTGAGAGGCTCAGGGACATACACAACAAGCCTTTTCAGAGTACAGCATCAAGTAGTCACATAAGGTAGATAAAGATAATCAAACAATCATTCAATATACGTAGATCATGATATATGTATTGTCAGCTTCTACTGGAATGCTGCTTTTACAATATGGGTAAAATTAATTTCATTGAACACAAACTTAGCTGAACGCTCACTAACAGATTTTAATCACTTATGACCGACCATTCTGAGAATATAGAAAATTCCATAATTTGGCAAACTAAGGAAATCAAAATATGCTAAGTTTTGAAGATGCAAGCAATTTTTTGGCAACTTTATTTGGGTAGCTTGAATAAATGTATCACACGAAACCAAAATAGTTGAAATATGTATATAATATAGACAGTCGCACTAAGTACAGCTACAATTTTCTTCTTTTCCTTTCTGCTGACCACTGTTTTCCATTATGGTCATTATGATAAAGATGGAGTTGTACCTGTGAAGTTTACACAAACAAAGTCACCAAAGAGAAAAACAACTAATGCATAACCAAATGTCACCTTTGTTCTCATAATGAAGTTGGGTTATCTTTGGTTTTTCATTACAGTGCTGCAAGTCACACAACTCGTGGACACATACAGGTAACATGTATATTAGTGTTGGGTGATAATGACTTTTTCTGCATATCACAATACCTTAGGAGAGTATCACAATATACCCGATGTATTGGTAGAATTTAAATTATTGGGAATCAAAGTGACACTTACATTGAATTGACATTACACTGCAAGTTATACTAATAGCATAAGCAAAAAGAAACAGCTAAAAGCAAGTTACACAGCTAATTAAAGCAAAAGAAACCGTTTAAGGCAAGTTATCGTGCAGAAAGCACAGCATGGCAACATTATTTGTCAGCATCCAGGCATGACCTCTTTGCTGTTACAATGTTGCCAGCTGTACTAAAGAGCCTTTCAGAAGGTATACTGGTGGTGGGGATGCACAGGTCCTTTCTTGCGCATACTTTACTTAGTTATCTTACGTACGTATATATATGCGTATGCAGCAAATTTCTGTATCTACTCTGCTACTTTTTGGCGCTTACCTCGCGGCGGTCGACGAGCTTTCCAAACTTACTTTAAAACCCGAAATATTTCAATACTTCGCTGATAGCACCAGGAAGAGGCGACAGATTATATAATTTTACAAAGTTCGATCCTTGCTGGCAGCCATTTTGCCTTCACAATGTGCACTGTATATAATATTATTATAATACATTATATAGGCGATACTGCCAATAGTCGCCCTCTGTATATCGATACCCTTTAGGTATCGATAGTATCGCCCAGCACTAATGTATATGAATGGGAAGAATTAATGTACGGAAATATGTACATACATGTTAATGTTTAAATCGAGTATCTGTGCATGAATTATCTGTGCATGAATTATGCATTCACACACAGCAATCGTTCCGTATACACTGATGTCATACGTGTTCATTGCTGGCAACAGCTGTGGACGCAGTTGTGATCTCAAGGAATGAAGTCTTGCATGACATATCGCCCTGGTCACCTCAGCATGAACTGGTTTCACGAAGATCAGAACCATAATAAAAGTGGGGATCAAGGATATTAAACCAGTAAGGTAAGACAGGTATGTACACTGATGTTCAAAGACAAACTATGAAACTTGACCCACAAGGTTGATAAGGTTACCAGCTACTAGGAAGAGGGTGCATTTTGCTATTCCCTTGTTGTAAGAGGATCCTTTTGCTATAGTGTTACGTCTAACATAGCACAAGACCACAATGGGGACCACAACAATAATGGTCAGAGGAGGGTACCATTGTAATTATAGCAAACAGCAAAATATACATATAGATGGGAAGCACACACTCACACACACACACACACACACACACACACACACACACACACACACACACACACACTTATTCAACACTGCTCAAGTCTTACATGAGATGCTGAGCATGACTACTCATAATCAGGGTTAAATGTAAACATTTTCACACCCCATACAGTGGAGGTTTGATGTCCAATAGCTTTGAGCCAAAACATCACTTTGAAAAGGATGCATACATTAATATGCAAAGTGATTATAATTCAAGTCATAATGTTTGGGCTTTATTGAAGTCGAACCGCTGTTTAACTTAATCCAAACATTTTCCGTTATGAGTCGTGCAACACATTATGAACACAACAGATTTCATTATATTCAAATACAAGTCATGGATATCTGTACAACAATTCCATAGTGCAAATGGAAACTACACACTGTAAGGTGAATTGATCACGCAGCTACAACATCAAGTATTATCACGCAACTATCATCTAATCACACATTCTCTATCATGTTACATGTTTCTACTATTATCCACAGCTGTAGACCCACTTCTGTCTGTTGAGGTGGGTACTTTTGTGAAGCGAGGAATGTGAAGATTTCTTGTGCAACTTATCACCTTGGTCACTTGAGCACGAACTGGTTTCATGAAGATTAGAATCATAAGAGGAGAGGGAATCAAGGATATCAAACCAACAGAGTAGGACAGGTACACACCGGGTGGTTCAGAGACATATACAATGAGAGCCACTACAGCTTGACCAACAAGGTTGATGAGGTTACCAGCTACTAGGAAGAGGGTGAATTTTGCTATTCCCTTGTTGTAAGAGGATCCTTCTGCTATAGTGTTACGTCTAACATAGCACAACACCACAATGGGGACCACAATACTGATGGTCAGAGGAGTGAGGCCTCCAAATATCACCCAGATGGCAGTGAATACATAACGCACTTCTTTGATGATATTGGCATCTAATGTCCTTGGAAAGCAAGCCACACCATCGTAATACTGAACAGCATATATAGGTGGGACCAGAATGTGAGTGTTCAGGAGTATAGACACACACCAGATCAAAGCCAAGAATAGCACAATATGAAGAGTCTTCATTTCTTTCTTATTGTAGCGAACTATAAGCAAGACAACAATAGAGAATCCTGCCAGACAGTACAGTCTAGATATAGCTCCTACCGCATATCCCCACACTAAGAATCTACAGAATCTCAAGTCTGGTGGAGGGAGAGATGTGAAGTTGAGAACAAGACCAGATAGAATGAATCCAATTCCTATCAAGCCTACAATCACTCCAGCAACAAGAAGGTTGATAAGGAATATTCTCATTAACTTGGACACAGAGTGAGCCACACACAGAGCACTGATGACAGTAATATTCAGTACAATAGCAGTGATGACCACCAGAAGAATGAGGACTAAAAAGGCTCCAAACCCTGGTCCACCAAGATTAGGATCATTGACACTACAGTTGGTACAGTTCTCCATAGTTAGACTGACCACTAAACTGGGATTCTTTGTCAACAACCATTAGATTAAGTATTGGTTTGAGGTTGCACATGACAGGAAATGTGCATCGACCACATAAACAGGAAGTGATATTGGGTATAACAGGAAGTGACATCATACACAAGAGTGGGTGTCAACGTATCTGGAATTACTAACATTAGGATAAAATCTACAACAAATCCCCAGGTTGTATATGTGGGTTCATCCATACTTTAACGGATATCCTCAAAGAATCAACCCTGTGCATATGTGTCATCTCTGTGTTAGTGCACTACTATGATCACTATTGCAGTATGGTCGCAACCAGATGGTAAACACAAAAATTGAAACCTGAATTCCAACAGAAATGTACGATCTGACAGGTACACACTTAGCGGCTCAGGGGGGCCTTCATTTAGAATGCTTCAAATAAATAAATCACACAATACCCATGCTATTGAAGCATAATGCAAACAATATTATAGACTGTTGTTTGGAGAATCCATTTGGAATGTCCAGATGAAGAACTCTCTTCATCACACTGAGTTTCTCAATGCTCCCGAATTCAAACGGATTTTCCCAACAACAGTTGGAACCATCACAGTCCAGAGTCCAAATTCAAATATATAAGACGCCATTCATGTACTTACACTGTATGCATGTACCAACAGACAATAACGAAATCAACTCAACATTAATAATTCAATGTCACAATTGTTATATTGCTGAACAAAAATTGATAGCAAATGTGAGTTTCTGTTGAAATTAATATGAAATGAAGACACATTAAATGAAAGGAGAATAATTAACATGCAAACAACAGCCATTTTATACAATAATATAGTGCGAAATGATTGATAAGCAATGCACAGAGCATGTACAGTACATAAACAAAAATAAATACAAAAAAAAACAATAAACAATAACCATGTACGTACAACAAACGAAATCACGACCAGACTATTAAATTATCATACCAAGTAGTGTGAATTGATTAAAGTATCACATATGAAAAGATCAGCTTTCAAATTAATGTTGAATATACTTTAAGTAACAAAGCAAAAGTATATACACAACGTACATTCATCATCCCTACATGCTGTTATGTTATGAAAGTTCACTACTCCCCACAGTGACGGACACAGTTTTGTGAAATGACACCGATGTTTTGGGCTTGCAATGAACAGAGCGATACTTTGTACAAAATATCACCTTGGTCACTTGAGCACGAACTGGTTTCATGAAGATTAGAATCATAATAGGAGTGGGGATCAAGGATATCATACCAGCAGAGTAGGACAGGTACACACCGGGAGGTTCAGAGACATACCCAATAAGTGTTACTACTGTTTGACCGACAAGGTTGATGAGGTTACCAGCTACTAAGAAGAGGGTTAATTTTGCTATTCCTTTGTTGTAAGAGGACCCTTCTGCTATAGTGTTACGTCTAACATAGCACAACACCACAATGGGGACCACAATACTGATGGTCAGAGGAGTGAGGCCTCCAAATATCACCCAGATGGCAGTGAATACATAACGCACTTCTTTAATGATGTCAGCATCTAATGTCCTTGGAAAGCAAGCCACACCATCGTAATACTGAACAGCAAATATAGGTGGGACCAGAGGGTGAAAAGGAGTATAGACACACACCAAATCAAAGCTAAGAACAGCACAATATAAAGAGTCTTCATTTCTTTCTTATTGTAGCGAACTATAAGTAAGACAACAATAGAGAATCCTGTCAAACAGTACAGTCTAGTGATAGCTCCTACCCCATATCCCCACAGTAAGAATCTACAGAATCCCAAGTCTGGTGGAGGGAGAGATGTGAAGTTGAGAATTAGACCAGATAGAAAGAATCCAATTCCTATCAAGGCTACAATCACTCCAGCAACAAGAAGGTTGATGAGGAATATTCTCAATAACTTGGACACAGAGTGAGCCGCACACAGAGCAGTGACGCTGATGTTTTAAGCACATGATGAACAGAGCGATCTTGTACAAAATATCACCTTGGTCACTTGAACACGAACCGGTTTCATGAAGATTAGAATCATAATAGGAGTGGGGATCAAGGATATGGCAGGAATGAGGTAGGACAGGTACACACTGGGTGGTTCAGAGACAAACACAATGAGAGACACTACAGCTTGTCCTACAAGGTTGATGAGGTTACCAGCTACTAGGAAGAGGGTGAATTTTGCTATTCCCTTGTTGTAAGAGGATCCTTCTGCTATAGTGTTACGTCTAACATAGCACAACACCACAATGGGGACCACAATACTGATGGTCAGAGGAGTGAGGCCTCCAAATATCACCCATATGGCAGTGAATACATAACGCACTTCTTTAATGATGTCAGCATCTAATGTCCTTGGAAAGCAAGCCACACCATCGTAATACTGAACAGCAAATATAGGTGGGACCAGAATGTGAGTGTTCAGGAGTATAGACACACACCAGATTAAAGCTATGAATAACACAATATAAGGAGTTTTCATTACTTTCTTATTGTAGCGAACTATAAGCAAGACAACAATAGAGAATCCTGTCAAACAGTACAGTCTAGTTATAGCTCCTGTGCCATACCCCCACACTAAGAATCTACAGAATCCCAAGTCTGGTGGAGGGAGAAATGTGAAGTTGAGAATAATACCAGATAGAATGGATCCAATTCCTATCAAGGCTACAATCACTCCAGCAACAAGAAGATTAATAAGGAAAATTCTCATTAACTTGGTCACAGAGTGAGCCACACACAGAGCAGTGATGATGGTGACATTAATTACAATAGCAATGATAACCACCAGAAGAACTAGGATCAAGAAGACTCCAAACCCTGGTCCAGCCAGATTAGGTTCATTGACACTACAGTTGGTACAGTTCTCCATAGTTGCACCGATTCATTAGCTCACACTGATCAGACACTTGATATCTACTTTGTAGGAAGCCATTTTCCAGTCATATGACAGCACAGCTAAGAGTCAATGAGACTAAGACCATATTTAGTTATGATGAATATTCACAGTTAACATAACACATATTTCTCAAATGTACACACACAGCTCATCATGTTGTGAATACAGTCTTGCACAACAGCTAGAATGATTAGGTAATGATTCATCTGTGACACCAAAAGCTAAATTAAAATCAATTTCTGTCAAAATGTACGTAGTACATGTAAACCTTAAAACAGCTGGATGATGTAACCAGTCCAATGATATTGTACAGTTCGAGTTACCGTTTCTAGGCAATGGTGACGTCAACAGTGTGAGGTGGGGTATCGGCTGACACAGAATATCTTCATTCCGGTACAGAGTTGACGGCCATGTGGTAGGTGAAGAGGGACAAATGTATGCGTAGTAGAACCATCAGGACGGGTTTAATGGCTGTGCTTGATCTTTACATACATAATTATGTACATATACCACAGAGGAGTGATTACATGACTAACCGGGCAAAAAAGGAAGATAATATAACTACATATAGCTGCAATACTAGGTCTGTTATCACAATTTGTAGAAAAAAATGACTAAACAAGTTTCCTGAGGAGTCTGTACTCAAAGGAGGAATCTGTATCAACCGCAGTGAAATAAATCAACCAAGGAATTCATATGATTTATTTTAATCCAGTTACTACCAGAGGTATTTGCAAAAGTCATTATTTATAAATTGAAATGCACAGTTTTATTAATAGACAAATTTAATACAAGTGCTTACAGCTGAATCAAAAGGTAAGATTACAATCTGAGAAATAAATTAAATGTAGTCCAGATTAGAATCTACGTACACTTGGTGCTGAAGATAATGTGAATTTGTGTAGTACTACTGTGTACACTGTCAACGGTCTTCAAGATGAGACTATACGCTACGAGTGTTTATTAATATTGACGGCTATGGTCCCAGTTTTGTCCATTGAAGTAGATGCTTTGGATGTGTGAGAGACTGAATGTGTCCTTCCATAATATATTATCTTGGTCACTTGAGCACGAACTGGTTTCATGAAGATTAGAATCATAATAGGAGTGGGAATCAAGGATAACATACCAGCAGAGTAGGACAGGTACACACCGGGTGGTTCAGAGACATACACGATAAGTGTTACTACTGTTTGGCCGACAAGATTGATGAGGTTTCCAGCCACTAGAAAGAGGGCAAATTTCGCTATTCCCTTGTTGTAAGAGGATCCTGTTGTCATAGAGTGACGTCTAACATAGCACAAGACCACAATAGGGACCACAATACTGATGGTCAGAGGAGTGAGGCCTCCAAATATCACCCATATGGCAGTGAATACATAACGCACTTCTTTAATGATGTCAGCATCTAATGTCCTTGGAAAACAAGCCACATCATCGTAATACTGAACAGCATATATAGGTGGGACCAGAATGTGAGTGTTCAAGAGTATAGACACACACCAGATCAAAGCTAAAAAGAGCACAATATAAAGAGTCTTCATTTCTTTCTTATTGTAGCGAACTATAAGCAAGACAACAATAGAGAATCCTGCCAGACAGTACAGTCTAGATATAGCTCCTACAGAATATCCCCACACTAAGAATCTACAGAATCCCAAGTCTGGTGGAGGGAGAGATGTGAAGTTAAGAGAGAGACCGGAAAAAATAAATAATCCTTCAATTAAGGCCACAATCAATCCAGCAACAAGAAGGTTGATAAGAAATATTCTCATTAACTTGGTCACAGAGTGAGCCACACACAGGGCAGTGATGATGGTGACATTCAGTACAATAGCAGTGACAACCAGCAAAAGTAAGATGACCAAAAAGGCTCCAAACCCTGGTCCACCCAGATTAGGATCATTGACACTACAGTTGGTACAGTTCTCCATAGTTAGACAAATCTCTAAACTAAATTACAGATCAAATTCAATGCTATATATAGGAGTTGAGCTGCCACATGACAAAAATGGCAAGAGAGGAAGTGAGATCACAGCACTCTCACACTGGTATTCATGCAGTATCAAGGTGAGCATGTGGAGTATTGTGTTTGACCTGTGATACAATAGCAGAGGGAAAACTTACACAACTCGGTCTCAGGGCAATAGTGACTGGATGGTGGAAGCTAAGGATGAGTGTGTCAGCTAGAAGTACATGTGTGCGGATACATAACTAGGCTAGGGAATTATTATGCATACAACTACCAACATCCTATCAGTCATTTATACACCTCTGGATAGTGTGACAGATACATATTTGGTTCACTTACAGTAAGGTTCCCTGGAAGGTGCATCCCTAATAAAACACATTACCTCACAACCACAGACAAGAACATAGGTTAGATTTGAACTATTACCTGTGATGTCACAAGCTAATCAATTTATGACACAGTGTGAACACAAACCTTACAAGTGCGACAGCACAGAGGGTAATTGAATAAGCCACACATCAGGGGTCAGGTAATAAATACGGAAACCTTACAAGTTTGTAAACTCAGCAATTCCTAATATTATGTCATGGATCGATCCAATATGTACGTACACACTCACATGATTGAATTTTTCCGCATGGTGTGAAAAGCAAATGCTTAAACTGAATACGAACATTGTCATGTAACATGAGTAAAGAACAAAAATGCATTATGTGAAAGAGGAATATGAGATTATGAATGAAATTTTTGTGAAAAATACATGGTTGGTCCAATACACTTGTATTTCACTATATCACTTGCTATAGGAGACTTCGTTGTGGTATTACTGTCTGGTTTGACAATGGCCGGATCTCTTAATGTGCTACGATTGTTTGGAGTCTGGAACACCACCAGGGTGAAGGTCAAGTACCACAAGGACCTAACCAAGGAGCGGAAAGTCCAGGATCACTGATTAGTGGACAACAATCAATACTATTGGGACACTGTTCTCTACATCACAGAGTGTACACCCAAACCTGGTCGTATACTAAAGTACTGTTGGACTGGTATCCTATCTCACATGTGGTTGTTGATCAAAAATAACAGGAAATCGATATGGCTCACTAGAGCATGATATTACATATCTTTCCCATATACAGAATATTAGAGCTTCCCACAAGTGAAATAGCAAGGTACGTATAATATACTAATGAGCAAGAGTGCACACTTAATATTAACAATGCCCAATCCAGGTACAGGTAAAAAGGATGTATGCACTTCCTTGCACTGTTGAAATGCTGCTCCAGGTATGCTGGGAGAACATTGATACTATGGGTAGTAGAAATGTGATAATGTAAGAGACTCTCACTCTGTATGTGTACACACACACACACACACACACACACACACACACACACGTGCACACACACGTGCCACACACACACACACACACACACACACACACACACACATGTGCACACACACATGTGCGCACGCACACACACACACACACACACACACACACACACACACACACACACACACACACACACACACACACAAGAGTAGAGGTTATGAAGTTGATAAATTGTGGTGGGAATCCACAACAGGCCTTATAGTAAACAGTTGAAGAATGTGAGAGCATACAGGAATACAGTACACTGTGAAAGCGGTAACATACAAATCGCCAGTAGTTATATGGTTTCCTGCATCAAGTGCACATTTGCAAAACATTCCACATTAAATCCTCGTGCAAATAATTTCATGTATCATGCTACTGTCACATGAGAACACTAGGTACCACCTGATTTCCATACTGTTACCTTTTGAAGAGGTTATCGTTAGTTGATTCCTTGCTAATTAAAGAACTGAACCTTAAAAGTGTCAGTTCACTTCAACCCCAACACAC
>OZ026549.1:1295132-1312632 GCA_964020155.1 Chondrilla cf. caribensis
TATTGGAAGCAATGTATCTTGTGGACACAGGTGTACTCACATGCCCAGCAAACAATTTTGGTTACAAAAGCCATCCGATCACATCAGTGAGGATTGGAAGAATCCAGGATGATGTTATAAGGAGGTCCGATTATATCATTGACTAGACTGTGATATTTTACTGGTTCGAGTGAATAAGAGAATCAATATACATACAACCATATTCATATGCAGAGTTATTTGAAGAATGTCGGCTGAGACATCAACCGCCTACACCTACACTCACTCTGTATGCTGTACACACAGGATAAACAGTGGTACCCACTTAATATGCCACAATCAATTCGAGGAAATTACACTCTAATATTTACTTCAGCAAATACCCAATTTGACTCTTCTACTGCAATGTTCCAGAAATTTGCGAGTGTTTTTGTAAATCAAGGGACGGTGTGATAAGTGTGTACCACTGCACATAATTGACCCTTACAAGTACTCTCGCTTTGATTAAGAGATCTAATGTGCACAATACTGTATACATATAAATCCGTGTATAACACCAAATTTTTCGATATAAAATTGCATTTAAAAGATATTGAAACATTTACACACAATTAATGTCAGTACGTATTGAAAGCATGCAAAGATGAAATAATGAGGTGAACAGTTAATGAGAACCATAACAGTAATAGATGAATATGTACATATGTACGTATCATTATTATTAACCGCTATAATATAACAGATTACGCACAAAATAAACGAAGAACAAATGATAGACAATTTCAATAGCAAGAGATGTTTGACAGTCAATTATTAGTGGGGTAACTATAATTCATCACAATTTGAATTGAGCTGGAAGATACTTTTCGAGGCACGTGGAATAGACGACAGCATAGCAGTTTCTTCAATTGTGAGCGGACCTGTTCCAAATACAGCATGATGAAAATGGGAGTGGAAATAGCCGACACTATAGCTAAGGTGTACACCACGTACACACCTGAGACAGCAGAATATGACGTGAACACCCCAACTGCATACTGGCCGATGATGTTGATGTGACCTACGACCAGAAAGAAGGTTAGTTTAGTTATGGCCTTATTATAGGCTGATTCTTCGACCACAGTCCTGATATAGCAAAGACCTATAATGGGTGCCACAATGCTTATGACAACGGGGACGATACCTCCAATGGTGCAGGATATTGCTGCGAAGGTATATCGGACTTCCACGGGGACATGTGTGCGTGCAATGGCTGGAAAACAGGCAACACTGTCAAAATACTGGACGGCATATATGGGAGGTGTGATGACGTAGATGTTCAACAGTATCGGTACAGTCCAGGTGAAGATGAGAGAGACGATGACATAGGCAGGATGGAACTTCCTCCTGTGGTATCGGACCATCAGCAACACCACCACTGAAAAGACAGCCAAATTGTACAATCGGGCAAAAGTGCCGGTGACATAGCCCCATACAAAAAATCTACACAGTGGTAAGCCAGGAGGAGGAAGAGATGTGAAGTTCAGGACTGCTCCAAGAAGACTGGTGGCAGCATTGAAGACAACCACTATGAGCTCTGCCAGAAGCAAGCTGACTAGGAAAACTCTTAAAACCTTTGCTACCGAGTTGATCCTGAGCAAGATGATGCTGGCTGTGGTGATCAACACAAAGGCAAGGAGGTTGAGAAAAAAGGAGATGATAATATAACCTCCAAATACAGGACCAGCAAGGTCATGATCTGCGAACCTCTCACTACAGTTCGTACAGTTCTCCATGTCACAGACTAGTAGAAGTTAATGCCAGAGTGAGTGGATGAAACTTTCACTCAATAGTGGACCTACACTCGTGACTTTCAAACCATTGTCAACTGAAACGTCGAAAGCATTGACTGGAGTGTAACAGCTACACAGCCCATACTATACCAGTTACCTCTATTCAGAGCACTTGAATGGTGGGAATCACATCAGATGTGTCACTATGTGGGAGAGAACAATACGATGACCTACTCCAATATCACAGGACACTTTCACTTGGGAGTGCAAATATGGCCGGCAACGGATGTGTACCAGGAAAGGGAGGACAGGCTAAAACCAACTTTGGTATCAAGCTACATACATAGTGCACCCATACTGTCACCACTCCTCATATATACCTATGTGGAAGGGAGGGGAGGTGTGGCGTGGGGGAAGTTGTATTAATACAAACACAAATGCACAAGGTTTCTGGCAACAATTGTACAATACAAATGAAGCCTACAGTCGGAGATACAGGTCATGAGACCAAAGGTTTACAAGAGCTACAACAGTACCAGAAACACACAATTGTAGCACACTTGCTACGTATACCCAAGGGCTATGCATCAGTCAATCCTGGCCTGTTATGGATAAACATTACTTAATATAATACTCATTTCTACACTGTTAGTATAATATATGTGTACATTGTGAATACTCATGAATCTGCCACAATTTTTCTTTCAAAATAGTATGGTAGACTGATAGGCAAAAACTGACTATATACACACATTACTGATTGTAGATTACAATGTTACTGGGAAATTGTGGTGGTTGAAAGCGTTTGGCAGGCAAGGTGGTGGCAGATTTACAAGAATTCACTGTATGTGCTTATTGAGTTGAGAAAGCCGTTTTGGCGGCCACTTCTTCTGAGTGAACCCATCACAAAACAATCAATTGCTCCCCGCCTGATTACACCAGGAGTAGGAAAGGTTATAGGATCTGTTTTTTTTGGCTGTCAAATCCTCAAAGTCCCATTTACTGACTATACAACATCTACGAATAAGAATCAATTATACTATGAATAAAATTATCAATATTAACCTATGAATCATAACAATTAAGACTATGAATAACATTGTATATCCAATGTTTTATCTATTACAATGTCAACTACCCTAAATGAAATGAAGCCTTGTAAGTGAATACACTCACACACAGTGGCCTTGTATGGATTCCCTCATTCCCACATTTGATCCCACACGGTAACAGATGGTCACGAAAACAGCTATGAATAGAGTTGCATTGAATCCGAAAGAGTACAATAATAAAAAAGACACTTGTATGCACACGCCATGAGGTCCAGAAGTAAAGCATGCACTGTACACATCCTGCATACATATGTTCTCACATTGAATTAGTTCACATTGACCTGTTCTAGGGCTACAGAGACTCCGACCTTGTCGAAGTAGATGAAATTTCTTTGAACAATGTGCAGTCGCATGAAATTAACCGCTTGAGTCGTTTTCGGACCGGATTCAGAAATATCAACGCCAAAATGGGAGGCGGAATGAGCGACAGGACTGCAAACGCGTATGACACATACACTCCCACCGCCTTACGGGCTGCCAACAGTGGAATGACTAGTCCAATGAGGGTGATAACCTTCCCTCCAACCAGAAACAAGCTAAACTTGGCCATGCTCTTGTTGTACCCTCCGGCCTCACTCACAACATGGTGTTTGATGTAAAACAGAACAATGATAGGTATCACCACGCTCACAATCAGTGGAATGAATCCGGTCAGTATTATCCATAAGGTGTCAATGGCATCGCGAACCTCCTCCTGGAATTCAGGGTTGTATATACACACTATACCTTTGTAGTATTGTACACCGTATATGGGTGGGATTAGAGTGTCTATGTTCAACATAAAGCTGCTCACCCAAATGACCAATACAGCGATAACGATGAGGGATGGTAAAACAGAATTTTTACCCCATTTGACAATGGCGAGAACGAGTAATGAAAAGGATACCAGAGAGTACATTCGTGAAACTATTCCAATCCCAAAGAAGAAGAGGATGGCTCTACAGAGGCCAAAAGGCTGGTAGGTTGTAGGAAATTGACTGAGTAGAACAAGAGAGGTTACAATACCGATAATGAGGGTGGTAGCATTGAGCAAACACCCAACCAGCTGGCTGGTGAGGAGCGTACACACCGATCGTGGAATGGTCTTCTCCACGAACATGGCCGCCACGATGACCAAATCAGCCACAACCACAGCTAACAGCAACAGCAGCACAATGGTACAGGCAGAGATATATTCTCGCTTGGCAAAGTCTACATCAGATGCTGATTCATTCGTGGAAGAATTTGACGTGTTCAACTCCATTGCATCCAATACTGCCGCCTAACACTTGATCCCAAGTACTTTAGATAACTACAGGTCAGTAGTAGTCTCTATGGTTCAGTCACAACTACTTAGCCAGAACTTGACAACAATAATATATAATACTGTATGTATCAGCGTGATATTGAAACCGAATTTGCCAATGGTGAAACTGATATTAACACGTGAGCGACACAATTGAGTAAATCACCAACTCCACAATAGAGGACGTATGGGAGTAGAGATTATGTCTGTCACATTTAATGTCACCACAAAAAGTAACACACATAGTATCTATGAATGAATGTATGTACATGTACACAGTAATACAGGTATATACTCTATACATATCACAATATCATAGCGTTTCACTGCTATGGTATCAGACAAGGGTGCGGTATAAATACAGGATATTAAGGCGGACTATTCATTCAGTTTGTATAACCAATGAAGACCCTTGTGGTCAAAACATACTTTTCCTTCCTACGTACATGTGCTGTGCAGTACTGGAGGGACGTACATACAACTAAACGTTGGTACAGTAGTGGAGGGATGTACATATAGCCATTTGGACAGTATTGGAGAGATATACATCTGAACATTTGCACAGTACTGGAGAGATGTCCATATAGCCATCAGTACAGTACTGGAGAGATGTTTATGTGGCCATCCGTACAGTATGGGAGAGATATACATCTGTGCTGCACGTACGTATGTACAATTATCATCTGTACATCGTAAAGCAGATTAACACCTACAGAGGACATGGTGAATGCATGTTGTATGTTTATCAGATCTGGTACAGTACACACAAGTCATTGGAATATATTCTTACATGTTTTTGTATGTATGCATGTAGTACACGTACATACAAAAAGAGATATTAGGACTGTGATGAAATACAAGCAGATGAGACACATCACATTCTGTATGGTAGGGAATATTGGTGGAGAATTACGTACATTAGGAAGATCGGTGAGTCAACCAACCAGACACGCTGTCCCTAAAATCATTGTCTATATTGAAATGAATTATTTGGACCGTTGAAGTGCCCAAAATGAACCTGTCTGTTAATATTTTGGAATTTTCTCATACCTTCCAGGAATCCACTGAACATAATCCCCACCAATATCATTTGGTTCACTACACTGCATAACTCCAACTGTACGACTGACAATATCCACAACCGACGACAGAACTACATGCACGCATTTGAGAATGCATGTACACTGTGCACTGTCTACACATACACCAATGCCATAATGTCACCATTCACTCAAATTTATGTGATTTTTTTTCAAAAAAATACTAAATTTACCAAGAAATGTGTGTAAATGTTTACTTCACGGACACATGTACGTACAGTGGAGCCTGCCAAAAGACTGTTCATCTCTATGTAAGGACCACCTGTCTAATGTCTCCTCATCAACCAACTACACTAGAGCACCTATACACAAAGAAAACTCGTCCATAGAAAATACACTCATTGCTTTGTGAGAGGTCTTTAGAGACAGGTTCCACTGTACATACGAGCTGACTCGCATATGTACATTGGAGCTTCAAGATTATACCCATATGTATGTATGTATATACACTGTACATACGGTACATTATGTACATTATGTATTGCATACTGTACATATGTACACGTACGTACGTACATAGACTGCTCATTACCAGAAACAGAATCAAAAATTGAAACACGCACCACTAGGGAGAGGACCCAGAGGGAGACGAGGAATGCGACGAACCAGGGACGCTGTACGCGAATCTGAGTCCTTCTGGAACTTACCTGTCCTGTTCATCACCCAGGAGGAGGAGGATCATCACAGCACGGACGAGGCAACCCAAGAACAATGATGTTGCGAGCGGACAGTACTCCACAGTTTCTCCACATGCTATAATATCAATCTAATTAAGCTTTGTCACTGGTATATCAAATTTACTTGGAGTAGACACCAAGGTCCAAAAATGAATCATTCTGTGACAATAGAACGTCTATACTCAAAGAGGTCCAATTTGGTGGAGAAAACAAAAGTACGTCCACACGCAACATCAATGTTGCGCTCGGCTAGTTACGCTTACGCTCGATCTGCAAAGAAAGAGTTAACTTGCTCACCTGGTTGTTGCCGTAGAAACACAGTGGAGGGTCATCGTAGGGTTGAACCATAATGGTCAGGTACACAGGCTCACTGGTGTTCTCTCCGTCAGACACAACAAGTCTCACTCTCCTATCGGTCAGGTTTAGGGCAGGGTCCGTGTTCTCAAAGGTAATGTTTGAGATGATGCGACTGTATTCGGCAATTGGAGCTTGTCCATACACAGAGATGGAATGGGGCTGTGTGGTGACAGTCAGTGTTGGCCAGAAGGTATAGTCTACTTGCAACATGTCCTCTGAGTCTGGGTTAACAATCTCCACCTGTGCCCAGTGCAACATGCCGGGATCTGGGTCTGGATCACTGAGTGTGATGTTAGAAAACAGATAGACAGGCTGATCCAATTCTTCATCGTACATGACAGATGTTGCTTGCAACATAACAGTAGGAAGATCGTTGGTATTACGGATGTTCACTATCACCGACCCATTGGCAGTAAACATCTCCCCATCATACAGCACAAACACAACTACTTTTCTGGTGATGTCAGGTTGAAAGGGCGTGGTGTCCTGGTACGTCACGCCTTCTGCTATCAGTTCGTACTCCTCTTTTGATGCATCTCCGTAGATGAGGAGATGAGAGTCGTTTGCTACAACACTCAAGTTCATGTTGAAGGTGATAATCATGTTGGCTGTGGCAGTGAGGTTCAGCACATCATAAGGTCCTGCAGGAGAGAGAAGACTAAAATGTGACTAAGTGTGCCAACATGTACATTGTGGATATACCACATGTACAGTGTGGAGTGACACATGTATAGTGTGAAGTGACACATGTACAGTGTGGAGTGACACATGTATAGTGTGAATAGATATGTGTACAGTGTGAAGTGACACATGTACAGTGTGAAGTGACACATGTACAGTGTGGAGTGACACATGTATAGTGTGAATAGATATGTGTACAGTGTGGAGTGACATGTGTACAGTGTAGAGTGACACATGTACAGTGTGGAGTGACACATGTACTGTGTGAATAGACACATGTGTAAATATACGTACTGTATACATCACAGAGTCACAACTTGTCATATCGCAACGTAATTACAGTGCAACTACGATTGTGGTACGATGAATTTACGTTAGGTTAAAACAAAAGAATTACCATTGATTGGAGAAAAACCAATATAGTCTTACAATTCCACTACAAACAAACTATGATTGAACTACAATATTCTACTTATGTACTTGGAAATAGAAAACTACGATTCTCTGGTTGTGATTAGTTAGATTGTGGTTAAGTCTCAATTCTACTATGATAGAATTGAGACTTAACCACAATAGCCACAATTGTCATTATGATACTTCACAATCCCATTATGACTATGTCATGATGCAATCACTGTTACGTTATGTTACGATGTGTCCAATTTTTAGCGACGCATACAGTACGTATAGTGCACACACATGTAGGATGTGAATATACGTATATGTACGGTATGAATATCTACAGCAGAGATGTACGATACATACTGCATAGATATGGTTATACACAACAAGAACACACCGTTTTGTAAGGTGTACATGTATATTTACTGTACAGTGTGGAAATGTAAATGTACATACGTATATGCACGGTGTGGATCTACATTGTGGACATATGGACTGCATGTATGCGCTGTGTATGAACATTTACGTGTATATGCACAGCGTTGACACACATATTATGTATATGTAGAGTGAACATTCATATTTCAACAGCGAACATTAATAGTGGACTGGAGACCTCGAGGTTGGACTATGACCAGTGGTTGACGGCCACGTCAGGCTTTGTATGTACATTTATGCATGTTCTCATGTGTGTACACACACACCTGCATCTTCTACATACACCTGTAGACTCTGGTACTCGTGTTCCACATAGTCGTAGTCTGTGATGTTCACGGTAGGACTGACAACCACAGGTGGACCATCCTCAATATAGTTCACAGACTCCACAACAGAGATCTCATGCTGTTCAACATTGCCGGCATCCTCAGGAGTCTGCAGAGAGAGAACAGTGATATACATACACATAGGTAAGTAGGTGGGAGGGGGGTGCTGAAGAAAGAGGTGCATATGGTTTTCAGGGGCTACCGCAGACACGCACACACACACACACACACACACACACACACACACACACACACACACACACACACACACGTGCATACACACATGCACACACACACACACGTGCATACACACATGCACACACGCACGTGCATACACACATGCACACACGCACGTACGCACACACACACACACACTATTAACTCACTGGAATTGTGATGTTGAGGATCACATGAACTGGATCACTTTCAAAGTCGTCGTCAGTTACTGTGAACTGGATCCTACCAGCAGAGTCATAGAGTAAGGCAATGAATGACACAGGTAAAGAGTGCTATGGCTCATAGATGGAGTAATAAACACTAATGCATGTGTTCGTGGGTGGGTGTGTATGTACATATGTGTGATTGTACACTGAGTAGACTTGTGTATCCCACACATGCTATAACATGATAATATGCATAACACTCTTGTATCCTGGTTGAGGGGAGGATCAAAGGAAAAACTGTGCGTACATAAGCCATGTAGCACAGGTCACCAGACAGATATCATTTTAGTACAGTGCAACTTGCTTCGTAAGTACCTGGGTCAGTGCACACTCCTGGATACTGGATGGTACACTTCACTCAGTTCCTAGCTCATGTACACTATGTCAACCAGTACTGATATCAAGTACCCCTGATAAGAAGTACAGATTTGGTGTACCCTTTAGGGTACTTACGAAGCTGGTTTGAGTATTATTATGAAACCTATGAGTATCTGTAGCTGATTTTAGCACACTCACCTTCGCTGCGGAACATCGTAGTCTGGTCTCTGTTCAATGTCGTACTGAACACACATCAGAACCTATGTAGGTGCATATACACACATGTATGTTTATATACACACATGTACAGATAGTTAAGCACAGTGAATATACATACATCCATACTTATGCGTATAAGTATGTACATATGTGTGCACGTATACCGAGGGTACTATAAGTCCTATGATAAAAACACTAACATAACAATTATTACTAAAATATTTGTAGGAGTTGTACAGGATTTTGGCAGGGGATAATAGGATAGCTCGATATAAGCAGAATTTCGAGTCAAGTGAGTTCGACTTAAGTGGACTCCACTGTATATTTTTCAAATGTCTGCAACTACGTACGTACATGCACAAACAACTTGCTGTGGTCATGTAACAACATACACAGTGCATCAATATAATATTATTACCAACCTTCATATAATCATTGTAGGATGCTTCTCCTGTGCAAAGCAGCTCTACAAGCAAAAGGTAGAAAAGAAAGGAGATTAGAAATGCAAAAATGTTCAACAGATCCATTATACAGCAAGTTTATAATATCTGAAGCCCTAATCATTGCATATAGCTTTCAATTGTGTTGGGGCAACTAATCCATGAATCGATTGATAATTGATTTTCTTCTCAAGTCAGATTATTACAAATGATGCACGCAAATCGATTAATCGCAGAAAGTATTTGAGTGGATATATAAGAGGAAGCCACCCCACTTTATCGTCCACAATCTTCACTAAATGGTTTGATTTTTATAGTACCATAAATGTGACAAGGCACTCTCAAGGCTCAACATCTAGTCCAATGGGTGACTACTCAGACTGATAATGTGGGAGTGGTTCAGGTTACGCCCACTCAATTACTCCTTGTGATCAATTGCTCAATCACTCAATTACCATGCACGAACGTCACAGCTGATTACAGCACTGGTTTCAGGTTTTGAGTTGATGCCTTTTTTGATCTTTTTGACATCAACGGATATTACATTGGCTGAGACGTTGACACTTGGGTTGTACTACACATACAATACACTCTTGCCAATGTCTCAACCACTAAGTACATAATACACACAGCAAAGAAATAATATAATGTGCACAATGTTGACTAGTTCATGAAATTAATTAATGACGATTTGATAATTTTGATTACATTACCAATAAATTGAACCAACAAATGAACAGAAGATATAAGGAAGATAACATTTAGCACTCCTGAATGGTACTGCATTGTGACCTTCGTAATGGTATCATCAACTAATTAGCACCCAATCAATTTATATGACTTGTTTCCCAAATAATTTCTCATCATTAATTTAATCAATTCCTCGAAACAATGACACCATCTGTACAATTTGAATTATACAATGATTACAGGATGCAGATATCGTAGCCTGCTCAAGGAAGTTTAATGTCTAGTCACTAACAGCAAAAGTACACAACTCAGTATTTCAGTTTCTCACTCACATATGTACATGAAAACAAATAATAATACATGCATAGCCAACATCACGTGTTGTATGAACCTGATACAAACTACGCACACACACACACACACACACACACACACACACACACACACACACACACACACACACACGTGGCATGCATACACACACACGCACACGCAGACACACGCACACACACACACACACACACACACACACACACACACACACACAACCAACTTACTTCCAGACTCGACACTGTACATGCAACTGACACCACTCGTTGTGCAGCTCGAATTTATGGAGAGTTTGACGTAGTTGAAGTCATTCGTGTCCTTGTCGACTACCTGGACGGTTGCCCCTCGAAGATGGAAGCCTTGACTACTGTCCTCGTCTTCAATCTGGACTCCGAATCCCTCCAATACGGAAACTGGACCCTGGCCATCTTGCCACGCGTTACAGGAACATTCTGTAGGTGGAGAGAGTCGCAGCTCACTGAGATCGCACATGGACGGCATGCAGGTATGAAGACTATAGAGTAGTTACACGCGAAAGAAGCCAACGCAGACTTTAAACAGAATACAAGCCTTCTTATGTATAATTCTTACACGGAGTACTAGACTGTGGAGCGTACCATGCAAATTCAAGGTTCACTGAACACGATTGTTTAACTTTGTGCGAAAATAATTAATACGATCGAAAATGAAGAAATAGTGGAGGCGTGGATTGGAGGTCACTTAGACACAAAGGGTGCATTCACTATTGGGTTCAACTCACCGGTGCATTCGTTTCCAGTGGCTACGACGAACAGAATCTGGAAGGTCACCGCAAAGTAGAGGGTGAGCTTCATCTTGAGCTTCGGAAATGAATTACCCCTCCCGCTCGAGAAAGGGGGCGTTCACAGGATGGAAGCGTATCCGGAAATCCGTATAACTTCCAATTATATTGCGCAACATTATGCAAGCTACGACGAAGACAGTGTGTATATAATCTCCATCTGAGCTAGTAACTGAAGTTTTCGTTCGTATATGGCAGAAGGCCGTCATCTAGGTATCAGTAACAACTCTGTACAAGGGGTAGGGAAGGACGTAGGTAAAATGGAATGGGATAGCTCTACGCAAGTGGTTACTAAGGGTGGAAGACGAAACAGGAGAGGGAAACGTTGGAGTGAGAACCATCCTGTTACTAACCGGGAAAGATATAATAACGTAAAAGAGAATGGCCCACCGAGAGACAAAGTAAAGGGAAATACAAAGAAGAGAGGCTGGTCCTCCAGGCCGTCGGGGGCTTCTAAACAGCCTACCCGTCCCAATCCTAAAGTGGCCCCCCTTCCGACAGTACAGAGTGACGAACTAGCTCAACAGCTAGTGACAGGCACATACGAGTGTATGGTCTGTTACAACTTTGTCAAGTCGGATCACCGCGTCTGGAGTTGTAGGAGCTGTTTTCACATCTTCCATCTTCGGTGTATCGCGAAGTGGGCGAAGACACCCCAAGAACCGCTTGATGTCCCAGGTATGTTCAAGGCTTGAGATGTTCAATGTTCATGTACACTGTGTGTGTGTGTGTGTGTGTGTGTGTGTGTGTGTGTGTGTGTGTGTGTGTGAGTGTGTGTGTGTGTGTAATTTGCATGTGTGTGTGTGTGTGTGTGTGTGTGTGTGTGTGAGTGTGTGTGTGTGTGTGTGTGTGTGTGTGTGTGCGTGTGTGCTATCTCCAGTGAATATAACAAATGGATGTAGGTTGTGTATATAGCAAGAGGATATAGGATATAGCTAGGAGTTACAGGGTAAGGTTGGGATATACAGGGTGTAGTGAGACATTTGATGTGTTGATGGTTGAGGGCATTTTGGTGTGTTAGGTTGGTGGGCATGTGTAATCTTGTCTGGAGTACGTAACCTTAGGGTGTGGGTGGAGTACAGTTGGTACAGAAGTGAGTGGGTGGAGTAGTGGGTGCAGTAATGGGTGGAGTAGTGGGTGGAGTAATAGGTGGAGAGTGGGTGGAATAGTGGGTGGAGTAATAGGTGGAGTAGTGGGTGGGGTAATAGGTGGAGAGTGGATGGAATAGTGAATGCGACTACATATTATGTGCACTGGTTGTAAGATATGAGTTTGGAGATGTCAAGTAATCCTATCTGTGAATTGTGTAGGACACAGATAAGATTATGTTCTTTCTTATAACTGTACTCCCTCTATGAGTTTGCAAATGTTCACAGGTTGTAATTGAACTTTGTGTATGATCCCAACCTACAAGTGTTGATGTACACATGCATAACTCACTCTTTGTGTATTGGTAGTTTGTGCTGTACACACATGCACACCCAACGCAACAGCCACGAACAATCTCACTTTGCCATACCAAGTTATACCACACGAATGTTTCCTCTCCTCCTTATCCTTCCACTGCAGGCGTCCAACCACACAAAGGAGAGAAGTGGTATTGTCCGGCTTGTAGACAGCCTCATGATCGAATCCCCTCTGTTTATAAATGTTTCTGTGGTAGGACCACTAATCCTCACCAGGGTGGTCCTAAACAGTTCCACATTCCTCACTCATGCAGTAACCTCTGTAAGAAACCTCTCTCCACCGATCCCGCGTCCTCCTGTAAGCACACCTGTTCCCTTCCTTGTCACCCCGGTCCTTGTCCCCAGTGTCCAGCAATGACCAGGAGGGCGTGTCCATGCGGGAAGAAGAGGTTGGTTGACTTTTGACGTAGAATTGTCAATATTGTGGGCTTGTACGTAGTTTGGGGGAGTTTTCACACATTCACTCAAAGGTAGGCCTGTTTGCTTATGGTAGGAAAAGTAAAAGACGTTTGTTAACTTTAAATGTTGAATTGTCAATATCGTTGGTTTGTGCGTACCTAGGTACAACAGGGAAGTTTCTCAGGTTTAGGTTCATAATAGAGGGCCAAAGATTAGGTTCCCCAAACCTATACTCTTGCATACTATGTCAGTATTTTGACTATTCAAATCAATGGCCCCTTTCTCAATCTTATACAATGAGTCTGTACTGCCTGTATTCTTGTTGCTGTAGTCAGCAGGTCCGTTGTGGGTTGGTGGGAGATGCTCCTTCCTGTGGTGCTCCGTGCTACAAGGTGAAGTCGTGTGGAAAGCATCGATGTCTCTTGACCTGCCATAACAGTGAGTGGTCACTGTGCACTAGCTCTGTGTGTTGGTGAGGCTGGGTACATGCTGCTTTGTATGTATGTTATTAGCAGTGTGTTTGTATCAGTGTATTTTCCATTAATGGTATGGTTTGTAGTCTGTAGTGTGTGTGTGTGTGTGTGTGTGTGTGTGTGTGTGTGTGTGTGTGTGTGTGTGTACACGCACTGCTTCTATGTAGTTGCACATTCTCTGATCACTATTGTTGTACATGTGTGTTGTTTTGTTTAATATCACTTTCTTCTCCAACTGAAGTGTGTGTGTGTGTGTGTGTATGTGTGTGTGTGTGTGTGTGTGTGTGTGTGTGTGTGTGTGTGTGTGTGTGTGTGTGTACATATGATTGAATGAATAAGTGAGCATATCCTCTGTATTTCATTATTTTCCAAACTGTCCTTCCATTTTGCATGTAAATGCGGTACATATGTATATTAGTCTTATGTTATGTACAATTCACACATTACCCAAGTACAATATATGCAAGTACATATGTGTATACATACTGTACTACTGGTCCTGTTAGGTCCTTGTCCCCCTTGTGATTCTCCTGTTGAGCACAAGTGTCACTGTGGTAGAGAGACCAAGGTTTTCACATGTGGTGGGTGGAGTGGTATTGTGAGGAGGGGAGCCAGTGTCACTGAACTGTGCTGCAACAGAGCTTGCAACAAGTAAGAGCATGTCTGCACAGTGTGTGTGTGTGATGTGTGTGTGTGTGTGTGTGTGTGTGTGAAGAGGGACTCTGGTGAGGTGTGTGCTGTACAGTGTGTGTGTGTGAAGAGGGAATCTGGTGAGGTATGTGCTGCACAGTGTGTATAGTGAGACTCTGGTGAGGTGTGTGCAGTACAGTGTGCGGAGGGACTCTGGTGAGGTTTTGTACTTTTCATTTTTTTCATGCTTTTCAATTTCTCCAGAACTCTGACCTGTGGCAACCATCGATGTGAGGAGGGTTGTCATCCTGGTGAATGTAGCCCGTGCTCCCTTCTGCCTGAAAACGTCACTACCTGTCCTTGTGGGAAGAAGATGATAACGGAACCCCTCCCAATAGGGGAGAGGCGTGAATCATGTTTGGACCCCATCCCAACCTGTGGTAATATCTGTGGTCGAAAACTACCATGTTCTAATGATGGTTAGTGCATATGTGGTGCTCTCATTTTTATTAGTATCCACTCAACAATAAGACTCGCACACACACACACATGTGCACACATGCATGCACACATACATACACACACGCGCACGTGTGCACACACACATGCACACACACACACACACACACACACACACACACACACACACACACACACACACACACACACACACGTACACACACACACACACACACACACAAACACATACACAAACACACACACACACACACACACACACACACACACACACACACACACACACACACACACACACACATTCAGGATGTACAGTATGTTCCATTATACAATTATGTACGTATATGATTTTCACTAGATGAGGAACATCTTTGTAAGGAGTTTTGTCACCATGGTGATTGTCCCGACTGTCCAAACATGACAGTAGTAAAGTGCCGATGTGGCAAATCCACAAAGGTGCGTATACTCCACTGTGTACTATGTGTGTACTATACATGTTTGTACTACGTACATAGGTACATATGTACATCCATATGCGTATGTGTGCATATGTACGTATGTACGTACCATGAGTGTACTGAATGTGTATGTTTGTGCAATGATAATTATTACGTGTCATGTATATCTCTAGCTACACTTCACTATTCACCTCCTCTAAGTTACACACACCCCTCTTGCCCCTCCTCCAAGTTACACACACTCCACTTGCCCCTCCTCCAAGTTACATACACTCCACTTGCCCCTCCTCCAAGTTACATACACTCCACTTGCCCCTCCTCCAAGTTACATACACCCCTCTTGCCCCTCCTCCAAGTTACATACACCCCTCTTGCCCCTCCTCCAAGTTACATACACCCCTCTTGCCCCTCCTCCAAGTTACATACACTCCACTTGCCCCTCCTCCAAGTTACATACACCCCTCTTGCCCCTCCTCCAAGTTACATACACTCCACTTGCCCCTCCTCCAAGTTACACACACTCCACTTGCCCCTCCTCCAAGTTACATACACCCCTCTTGCCCCTCCTCCAAGTTACATACACCCCTCTTGCCCCTCCTCCAAGTTACATACACTCCACTTGCCCCTCCCCCAAGTTACACATACTCCACATACTCCTCCTGTCAGCTGGCTGTATTGATGTATCTGATGTTCGTTCTTTCAGACTGTAGCGTGTTGTGAGTTGAGGAGAATGGAGCAGTTTACTTGTGATGGTGTGTGTAACAAGAAGAAGCACTGTGGAAGACATCGCTGTAACACACGCTGTTGTAATGTGAGTGCAACACAGCGTGTGTGTGTGTGTGTGTGTGTGTGTGTGTGTGTATGTGTGTGTGCACGTGTGTGTGTATGTGTGTGCATGTGTGCGTGTATTTGTGTGCGTATGTGTGTGTTTTTACTGGCATGTGTATTTGCCTGTTCATTCTCATATATCAGTTTGTTGTTTGTCTGTGTGTTGTACTTACTCTACATTGTACGGTGATCATCAATGTTAACACGTCCGTTGTTCACTGTGGTCCTCTTGCCTGCAGAAGAGTGAACACAAGTGTGATCTGATCTGTGGTAAGAAGCTGAGATGTGGCCAGCACACCTGTACGGAGGTCTGTCATGGTGGACATTGTGACAAGTGCTGGGAGTACAGTGAGTGGGTGTATTCACTGTTGTGAGTGTGGGTGTGGGTGTGGGCTGGTTGTGAGTGTGGGTGTGGGTGTGAGTGTGTTGATTGTGAGTGAGTGCTGGTTGTGAGTGTGGGCGTGGGTGGGTGTGCTGGTTGTGAGTATGTGCTGTTTGTGAGTGAGTGCTGGTTGTGAGTGTGTTGGTTATGAGTGTTGGTTGTGAGTGTGTGCTGGTTGTGAGTGAGTGCTGGTTGTGAGTGAGTGCTGGTTGTGAGTGAGTGCTGGTTGTGAGTGAGTGCTGGTTGTGAGTGAGTGCTGGTTGTGAGTGAGTGCTGGTTGTGAGTGTGTGCTGGTTGTGAGTGAGTGCTAGTTGTGAGTGAGTGCTGGTTGTGTGTTGGTTGTGAGTGAGTGCTGATTGTGAGCAAGTGCTGGTTGTATGTGCTGTTTATGTGTGTGTGCTATTATGAGTGGTAGTACCATTTCAAGGAATGTCCTTTTGCCCTGTACTGTTAGGTTATGATGAGTTAAGGTGTGACTGTGGTGCCGAGGTTATCTACCCGCCCATCCCCTGTGGTACTCCGCCCCCTCCCTGCAATAGGGTCTGCTCAAGAGTACATCCCTGCAATCATCCTGGTCAGTACCTATATCATGTGTACAGTGTGTACATGTGTACTTGTGTATGGTGTGTACATGTATGTATACAGTATGTATATGTGTACATGTGTACAGTGTGTACGGTGTGTACGGTGCATGCATGTGTACAGTGTGTACGGTGTGTACATGTGTACAGTGTGTACGGTGCATACATGTGTACAGTGTGTACAGTGCGTACATGTGTACAGTGTGTACATGTGTACAGTGCGTACATATAACTAACTTGTATCCTGGCGTGGTGATTGATGGACAATTTTTACAGCAAATATGCGCATAGTCCAATACAACATTATATGCAATAGAAATGTATTGATTTCCTGCCTTGTTCTCACGCAATTAACTCTAACAATGAAACCTGTCTGGTGACCTGTGCTGTATCACTGACCTATGCTACATGGCTAAT
>OZ026549.1:1317632-1330132 GCA_964020155.1 Chondrilla cf. caribensis
TCACATTCTTGGACCAATATTAGTTATTAATAGTAACTCAGTATAAAGGAACAGGAAGTCTGTACTGGGTGAGAAGACTGTGTTTTATAACAACTGTGTACTTTTGCAGACATATTGATTACTATGGTTACCATTGTGTTTGTGTGGCTGATATGTACATGTACAGCAGCCCCTCTTGAAATGGGTGTGGTTCTGAACAGCCTCCCATCAAATGGGTGTGGTTCTGAACAGTCCCTCTTAAACTCACCCTCCTCAAACAGATGTGGTTCTACATGTGTTAAAGTTAAGCCATATCTTCAAAGGATCAGTGATTCCCTGACTTCTGTGACCTCCTTGGAGTATGGTTCCAGAGCACCATATTTCCATTGTGTTGTTGTGGTGTTCCACATCTCTTGTTGTATGATCAACTTTCCCATCTCCCCTCCCAACCCTCTCCACAAGATCTGTTGGACGTGATACAGCATTCATCCAGCAGGTAGAGGAGACCATCAGACAACTGGTGAAAGTAGCCTTAAAAGTGAGACCTCTTGGTGTGCACACCCACTCCAGTACCATATGTACATATGTACGTATGTAGTAGTTATACCCCGCTTTCGCTGTGTACTGTGCGGATATACTAAGTGTTAGGAATAAATTGGCCGAGGGCGCAGCCCGAGGCTAATCTATTCCTAACTCTTAGTACAGGCACATACATTTACGCGGGCTGGTAGGCCTATCGATTGAGGTTTTCAACGAAGAGCAGCAAGAAGACCTAATAACATTGCAGCAATTGTCGTTCGTTTGGTAAATTTTATCCTCAGGCTCGTTTCAACAAGTTTCCTCATTCGTTCGATAAAGTTAATACTTCTAGGCTCGTTGTTTTGGCATCAGGGTACATGTATGTATACACATGTACATCCATACATACGTACATGCCTTCTTGTCTACTCTTACGTACATGCATATTTGGTACCTTACACACACACACACACACACACACACACACATACACACACACAAAGTATGCTAGCATGTGCCCACCCACATACGTACACTGTTGTATGTACATGCATGGTGAACGTACACACACTACTCTTTATTATGTACCGTATGTATGTACATACAACTATTTCATGTGTACATGTACATACACATTGGCACATTAGTACACTATTGGACATATTCATTTCTATAACTCTCACTACTTGTTCTGTTCATACTCCTTGTAGAAGGCCACACCCCAGCACCACGCCTTCCCACCCACCACCAGACATAGAAGACAAGGCATCCATGAGCTAGCTGAAGCCTATGGGTGCGATTCTCAGAGTTTTGATGAAGAACCGAAAAGAAGTGTAACAGTCTACACCACAAGGTACACTGGGTGTGTGTAGTGTGTGTATATATATGTACATGTAGTTCTCCATGTAGCGTGTGTAAATACATGTATCTCTATGTATTGTAGTGTGTATATATCGCTATAATATAGTGGGTATATAGTGTGTATCTCCATTATAGTGCATGTATACAATCCATAGGTAGTGTGTATTGTGTATATCTCTATGTAGTGTGTGTAGTGTGTTTCTATGTATGTAGGGTGTGTGTCTAGTATGTAAGTATCTCTATATTATGGGTAGGTAGTGTGTAATGAGTGTTTATCCATATTTGGTCCCCTAAATTTGTCTTACATTTCCACACAAATGTCAGCGAGGTACATCCACCAGGTATGCTGTAATCTCGTATCTGAGATGTTCCACGAGAGCTCACGGATATGTAATATGAAGTGTCCAGACAGGAGGACAGACAACACTACCATCTATCACTCAGTCCCTGGGGGACCCCTGTGTACAAGTGTTGATCAGTCCCCTCCTCCATCCCTACAGGCACTCTTACTTACAGAGTGTCCCTCTGATGAAGTACATACACCAGAAGCCTCCATCTTATCAGCCGAGACCTGCCAACCTTGAATCTATCAACACAAGTAGACAAAAGTGTGTATGATATTATTGTACATATCAATGTATTGGTCTTGGGTACTTGTCTGTCAGCTACACCTCAGTAAATGTGTGTACAATGTTCATGTTATGTACATCTTGTGAGTGATAGCACGATGTATCCTTTGTTATTTCTGTGTCTTCACACTCATCTTAAGCATTGTATGGTAATCACACTGGTTAACATGAGCAAACAAGGACTCATTCACGGATATTACTTTGTGTAAGAACTTGTACCCTTGTGGTATATTGTAGCCAGTGCATGTGGTTGCATTTAGAAATGATGTGAGTTCAGAAGAGTGTATCAACTTGTATTGTGCAGGGAACCATCAGTGGAGAACAAAGTGGACTATTTTGAAGGAGATTACTAGTTTGACTGTAGGTCTCATCATTAATTATTGTAATATTCATACTATAATATTATAATGTTATGGCTATCACCATTAATTCATATTATTATTATAACGAATGAAAGTAGATGAGTGTAAAATTACAGGTACTTTAACTGAATAAACAATGATAGAATAATAATGATAATAATAATATATAATAACAATTATGATGTATTGCTAATAATAATAATAACAATAATAATGAGAATAAATATAATTAATCAAGGGGACAGTAATCATGATCACTGTCTACCACTGGTAGGGATCCTAACACGGATGTAGCATTTCCAATCTGGATTGCTATGGATATCCTCTGCATGAGGAATCCAAATGATTTTGGCTCCCCAGACACCATCTTGATCCGCCTGGCAAGATCCCTCAAGAAAGGCTTGGAAACAGGACCTATGGAGCCACATGCCTCTATGGCAACCGGCTGGAAGACGTAGATGCTGTCGAGATGGGCGTACTTCTTGATTTTCTCCTCTTCAGCATGGACAGCAGCACCTCCTGGTTCTGTGACAGCTCTTGGGCAGTGAGATTGACAAAACGTGTCTACACGTATGGCATCCCATACTAAATACTTGCCCTGTTTCCAGGGGACGAAGGTCATTCCATCAGGGCGCTTCCCGTCTGCCCGGTGAAGACCAGAGGGTTTGAGCCGCGATGGGATTCTTGCAGTAGCAAGGGCATGATGGATGATGTTATTCACAGCATTATGGCGCGAAAACCTTCCTTGACTGAACCTACAACTGAGACCGTGTCTGGCAAACTGGTCCACCTCCTTGCCACATTGCGCACATTGGTGAGGTTGACCAATAGGAGTCCCTACTCTTAGTCCTACAGCAATTCGGATGGCATCATCAGTCATTCTAAGACCCAGGGAGGTAACCGGTGGAGTGTTGAGCCATGCCCCAGATTCTGCGGTGTTGGCAGCTATTAGTCTGGCTCGAGATTCCTTATCGCTACTCAATGCGAGGATGCTATCAAACAAACAGTCGATCTTTGGTCTATCCCAGGCCTTTTGATTGCTGGGTGCAGCGGGTACCGGTGTCTCAGGTGGTAAGTCATGTCTCCAGGCAGACAAGGCAGAAATCCTTTCCGTGTATGGTACGGTGGATAGGTCTGCTGGCAAAAGCTCAAGCATCAGCGAGGAGGCTCCATCAGCGGATGCCAAAAAGGCGGAAGGTGCAAGATGACAAGCGCTCCGAATGCCGAGACCCCCAGATTCGACTGGGAGGGTTGCTTGAAGCCAGGCAGGGTCTCCAGGGTGGAATTCTATATTGGTAACGGTGGAGAAGATGGAGAGCATTAAGTTATCCCAGACAGGTAGGAGTGGTGATGAGAATGCTGGAGATGTGCGTAGGACATGTAGGAGTGATGGTAAGGCAAGGGAGTGACGCAAAATGGTAAGGGCGTCATGTGACTGAAGGTGATGCAGACGTTCCCCAGACAGTTTCAACTGCTGTATCTGGGAATCTAAAACTGTGGCCATTGCACTAGCTCCCAATGGGGATCCCAAAAGTGTTGCATGCTCCGAGGGTACCAACTGCAAACCAGGGTAGGAAGATAGCAATCTCGCTGCTGCAGGCTGGTCATTAGAAATCAACTCTGACTTGTTCACATTCAGGCGTAAGCCTAGTTCTCGTCCTTGTGTTTCGATGCGGTTCAAATCTGCAGAGATATCTTCGAGGTTACCACCGATTGTTCCATCATCCAGATAGAAAACCTTGAATTGAGAGTCCAGACTTAGCACAAGGTCATGGATGGTTAGGCAAAACAACAAAGGGCCAATAGGATTAAGTTCATGTTATAGGCTATGAACACAAATTATAGTGTGGACGATCGACCTGGACCGCTACATGTACACGTGCATCTCGTATCATAGGGCGTGTCACAATGTATGACGCGTACGCGAGTGGTTCGTGATGGTGATATCGCCTTATTAGGCTTCCATCGACCTATTATTATTCATTCGCATTTCTATTCGCAATCGCGTGAAGAGCAGTACATTGTCTGTCTCCTCCTGTGGACCCAGTAAGCTCAGAGCTACTCTAGATCTTCCCGTTAGTTGTTCTTCGAATCTATAAAGACGTGACGCAATGGCTGAGAAGTACCCCTCCCTCGAGCTCTGTCCCGCCAAAGTCAAAGAACCGGAACTTCGATCTGGTGAGTTCGTTTTGTATTGGATCGAGCCGTATGAGATTTCATCTACTGGTATCGTATCATCCAGTGTAGTATTGAGCTCTTCAATATTCGTACGCGTATTTATGTGCACATCGTCGAATGACACACTCGATGTCCGTCCACTCCACCTTTTACAGTTGTTATACTCGTCTCAGTTGTTCAGTGTTGCGTGCTGACCTGTTGATAGATGATCCCCAATTCTAGCTCATGCACGAACACTTAAACCTGTTCACATCTTATTAATGTAGGTGGTAGTATCAAGAGGTCGAATTGGCATTGTTGTGCATGCAATGTATGACATACGTCCTAACTCTTGTCTACGCAGTGTACTGTGTGTACAGATTAGTGACATTCTCAGTTCCTTCCACTCACAGGCAATCCAGTCAAGACCACATTGCAGAAGTGTTATGCCTATCTGAGGGAAAACTTATCCGTTGACAATGAGTTGTCAGCAAAGCTGTTCGGATGGAAGCCACAGCTGTTGGATGGATCAACCTTTGCTGAAATTAGAGCTCTAAATGAGCATGGCAAACCTTATGAAGCATTTCAGAAATGGTACCAATTTGCTGAATCGGGATATACCGAGGAGAGACTAAGAGTGTTTTGTGAATGTCTGGAAGAGGTAGGGAAGGAAGCCAAGCCAAAGCTGATCAAAGTGGCCAAGAAGATAAGGAGGAAACTATTGAGAGGTGATTAGCATGAATTATTGACGGTGATGTTGTATGTACAGTAAATGGTGTAGTGTGCGGAGAGACCTGGGACTGCATGTATGCACTAAACAGTGTTTTCCCTGTAGTTGGTTGACATGTCATCTCTTTTCTTACATAAGGATATTGATTAATTTCCATTAGATGTGTGAATATGACCCTTTATGCATGGACCATCACAGTGTACTTCATACTTACCTAGTTTTATATGCTGTGTTCTAGCTAGTGAAGTTTGACTGTAACTCAAATCTTCCTCACTGATCTGTTTACCAATCTCACTCACCAGTGGGAATATCCAAGATAATATCCACATGTCATTGAAATTACATAATATTATGCTGATATATGTGTAACATTTCACATGCCAGTATATGTATGTAGATCACCTTTCTCATTTTCCCTGTATCATTAGAATCCTCCAGCACTCATGATATACCAGGTCCTGTTGACAGACCACAGGGAAGTACACAGGAAGTGAGTTAGTATCTGACCTCATTGTCCATAGATTCAAGCAGTATAGTACTTCTTTATACTTGATTCCAGCATGGATGGTATACTAAGGGATCCATGATTCCCTCATGAGGGTGAACTGGTGTATGTTTAGTCTGGCTCGCTAGACCCAATTTCTCATTATCGCGCGGGGGGGCGCCCACGCGGTAATGAGAGGTTGAGGTCTAGCGCGCCAGACTAGTGTATGTTAGGAGTTCATTGTTTGTATAGGTGGTCATGTTATGTAAACTCCCCCTGGGGTCTGTTGTGACAGTTGTAGGCTTGGGGTCTCCATCACACTGTATTTCTACATTCCTATACCAACTGTACCACATACTAGGTATGTGTGTACTGTGTATTATACTGTGTGTAGCGATTGATCTCCTAGTCTCTCACTGTGTATTGCAATGGTGTAAAGTGTAGCATATTTTATTTCAGCTCATTCATAAAAGAACTATTTACATATGCTCCCTAGGATCAACTTGGGGACCCTCTGGTCAAGAAACTGAAGGGCCATGCCTACAACCAATATGAAAGGTTCAAGGTAGGAGAAGGAGGGAGGAAAATGGAGTACGTTCGACTAGCAGTACTCCCGGGCCATCCAGATGTACCAAGGGAACCAGAAACGGCAAATAGTCCTCTTGTTTTCCTCCAAAAGTACAGAGACTGTGGAGGAGAAGGCAAGGAGGTCGATCGCTATATAGATGCCTCAGAGCTTCTTCGCAAAGGAAGTGATAGTCTGAGGGTCATCTTCGGTCAGGCAGGTATTGGGAAGACAACCCTTCTGAAACATATCAGCCGAGCACTAACCAGGAAGGAAGTGGAGAGTGACTACAATTTAGTGCTCTATTTTCCTCTGAGGGAGAAGGCTGTGTCTAGTGCCAAGGACCTGGAGGAGCTGCTGTCATACTACGCCTCAGGAGACAGGAAACTGGACCTCTCTGAGGTGAGCCAATCTCTGGTCAACACAGCAGGAAAGGATGTTCTTTTCATCTTTGACGGAGCCGATGAAGTCAGAGAACTCCTCTCCACTCAAAACGGTAGCATCTTCCAGGAAATCATTCAAGGTCGAAGCCTTCCTCAAGCCGATGTGATTGTCACCAGTCGTCCCGGAAGCCTCCCATTCCTTCAAGAACACAGTACAGTGTTCTACGAGATTCATGGATTTGATGAAGAATCCATCCAAAGCTATGTCCGTGAATTCTTCCAAGCCAAACCTGAGGAAGGACAGAAGATGCTGGATGAGCTGCGTTCCCGTCCGGACCTCATGGGAGGGGCCTACATTCCAATGAATCTCTTCATCCTCTCTTCCATTTATGCAGGTCGTAAATTCCCTCCCACAATGACCCTCTGCTACAAAAAGTTTACTTGTAATGTGATCACGAGGGAATGTAAGAAGAGCGGTATCCCCTGTCAAGTGGACAGAAACCTCAATTGTTTATCAGATGACGTGAAGAAATTGTTAGAGTCCCTTAGCTTATTGGCCTATGAAGGGATGATGACAACTCCGCCCACCTTTGTGTTTGATGAAGACGACATCCGAAGAGCTTGCCCTACTCTCCAACCAGAAGCACTCATCAAGGAATCTCTCTTCAAAGGACTCCTCCACCAACACTCCAGCATGGTTGGGTTCGAAGCCAGATGTAGTTTCAACTTTTCCCACACAACCAATCAAGAATTCTTCGCCGCCTATTACATCTCTCAGCTTTCAACAATGGAACAATTGAAGTTTTTGAAACAGAACATTTTCAACCCTAAATTCGCCATGGTGATTCGTTTCTATGCTGGTCTAACAGGTCTATCCTCACCCGAGGTCTCCAGATTTTTGTGCCGACCCAATCCTTCCTTTCTTGATTCTCTTCGTAGTCTGGTTCCTCCTGTTATCAGTCTAGTGTTATCAGTCTTTTCTCCACATTCTTCGTCTCTCCCATCAGAGTGTAGCAATGATGATCCTCACCTTTTGTATCTTTTTCACTCTCTTTATGAGTCTCAAAACTCAGATTTGACACAAAACATTGTACAGCAACTCAACCAATCACTTTATTTTAATATCTATCTCACTCCTCATGATATTCTTGCTATTGCTCACTGTTTGAGTAAATGTACTCACTTGAGAGACCTACAATTCTGTGACCGCCTTGATCCATTTCCCTCCCTTCACTATCTCAATCCATCATCTTTGCCTCATGTCATTTCTATCTTACAAGCAAATGTTCATTTGCAGTATTTATGTCTCGATGTATGTCACTTGTCCTCAGCAGGTGAGACATCCTGTTAGTGAATTATAAATTATTTGTATGTTTCATTAAATTTCCGGTGCACTGTGCCACATGTGTACTAGTGTGTTTTGCAGTGTGTGCTACATAACATGCCTTATTCAGCATACACTGTTCATGTGTACCTGTAGTTGACGTATTATGTATTGATGTACATGACCTGCTATTTGTAGAATTTGTGTGCAACTTTGTGCGTATAATGTTTGTCAGTTAAGTGCTTTTATTATTATTTACATTTAGATGCCAGTAGTCTAATCAGTGTGACATCAGTGGAGAGGTTGAACCTTGAAGTGCAAGTGACAACACTGTCTGCATTGTCAGCCATTTTTGATAGCACTACCATTGTGGATTTAACACTCAACGTGGCTGATCTTGAAACTGTGAGTAAAATATGATCTGTTGAATAACAAAGGACTTACTCCTTTAATTTCTAAATCCTCTTCATCTAACAGGACATTGACAATGAGCAGAGTAAGTCAGAGCTGATTCGTTCAGTGGCAGAGAATACCACTTTGAGGAAACTGTACCTAGATGGTGAACCCTACTTCATGGTACCACTGCTACATGGTGTAGCAGGTAATACTACAATTGAAGACCTTAAAGTGGGGGGTGAGTTAATTGAAGGTTATTTGAACTTACCATGACAACTGTGTTATAGTTTTTTTTCATCCTAAATTGATAACATGTTCACTTCATTAATGTGCAGGTATTCATTTCAAAGATGATAATGATGATGCATCAGAGGCGCTGGCCATCACCTGTGGTGCAAACACAAAGTTGAGGAGAGTTGAGATGTGGCATATTTCACCTTTACCTGTGATGAAATCCCTTTCCACAAGACATGTACCACTAGAAGAGTTCAGCATCAACTTAGTTAATTACGTATGTTGACTCCAATGTGTGATTGAACAGCTGATGTACGTGTGTGATTTGTATTGTGTTGAGATGAGGATGTGTTCACCATTAGGTCATTGCTACGTATACGTCACTGCTATGGAGGCTCCACTTCAGTATCTTTATGAATTAACAGTTGTTTGTTCATCCCCAAATAGGCGATATGCAAATTTATGCCCACCACCCATGATGATAGGGACACCAGGGTCAACAGTGAATGAGTTCATGTGAATGTATGGTGTAGTATAGACAGCTGCATGTGATTCGATTGTCAAACTTTGTAATTTGTGACCGTACTCAGGAAAAGGGGTCTTTTGGTGGGTTTCGCCGAATTTGCGTTTTTGGTATCACTGGAACACGCTTCCAACGCTCTATAATATGGTGCAAATAGCGTGTCGATAGTTTCTTCCATTCCAACATCACATGCGAATTAGTCCCGATATCACACGTACTCGAATTTTAGCAATCGCACACTTTCAGCTTCACTTCCGGAAAGTAGTATATTATTCATATACGGATTTCAGTCACGTGTTTATGACGTCATCAATACTTATTGTGCAGCACCGTAATGAGAATATGGAAAAAATGGCGTGTTACGCCGATCGTGAAGTGACATAAAAGCCCTCATAACTCGACAAAGGCCGGTCGGATTGGGCTCAAACTTTATAGAATCATAGAAAATGAGATACAAAATACTTTTATGCGAAAAAACATTTTGATGAATTTTTGTTGATTTGTTCGGTACGCCACAATTTGTCAACCCACCAAAAGACCCCTTATCCTAAGTACGGTCACATTTTTTACCTTCTGCAATTATTGCCAAATGCAAGGCTTTCTTCAAGAACACCACTTGCCAACGACAGGAAATAAGGTCCAACTAGTTGAAAGACCTTATTTCCTGTTGTTGGCAAGTGGTGTTCCTTCAAGAAAGGCTTAAGTTTGGTTATAATTGCAATAGATGGACAAAAACACGATCCTCACAGCTGCCTCTAATACATCATACACTCACATGAATTCGTTCACCGTCGAAGGTGATAACCTCACTATTGCGGACACTGGGCATGAAAAAGTATTTTGTCTATCAAATTTCATTGATCCATGAGTACCTCTAATTCCAAGTAGTTATGTACACAGTGCAGCTGTAGTTACATCTTTGTCTCAAAGTACATCGGTTATTTGTACTGTGTACATGTGACAATCATGTGACTACATATATCAGGACACCATACACTCATTCAGTAACTTTGTCCAGTTACGAGAGTACTTTAGTGTGTACTGGACAAACAAGATCACTTTGTAGTGGTCCAGGAAGAGGAATTGTCACTGAATGTTGTAAACATCCACATCTTCATTCTCATCCTGTCCTTCCAGCACTATGTACTGTAGATGTAGAGTGTCTGACCTTTGAGGTCAGTTGTTTATTATTGTGGTCTTGTTCATTGTTATTGATAGATTTGGAAGAGAGTGTTTAGTGAAGATGAGTTGAAGGAGATGGAGAAGTATGCTGCGGAGATGCAAGTAGTGAAGATGGATGCTTGGCCCTTTATCTATTTTAAGTATTTTTCCTCTGGATTCAGAAGAAACAAGGTGTTGAAACATTGGCATTGACTACTTGGTACACAGAAGAAATAATTTTTCAAATTAAAGTTGTCATCCATAAAAACTGTAACTGTTATTATGGGTTTTGTTGATCTCTGAACATTGCATGTCATGGCTGTTTGTTGTATTATATTCCTATTATCCTATTATCTGTAATGCAATTATTATTATTTAATTTTGCAATTATAATAAGTGAATGAGTTATAGAATAACTAAACCATACAGATAAAATATTATAAGTAATAATATCACTAATATATAAACGCAACAAGTTATGCATAATATATCATAATTATTATATTATGTATGATTAGTATTAGTACATATTATTATAATATTAAAAAATGGAGGAATCTCAACAATAATAGATAATATTATACATGACTGATATTATGACATACGTACATACAAAGCTAGATGAGAGATAATATACAGTTAGTGGGAAATAATACTATCTAATAGCATGAATAAACCAAGGATTTCATCTTGTCAATGAGCTCATTCACCAATCTTCAAATGGTGAATCCACAGATCCTTCACCAAAGCTGCACAGGGGAAGACCAACAGTGAGTACTAACGGGTGCACAGAGTTAAGATAGTGAACACACTGCTTGTGTGTGATGGGGTGTGCTGTGAGTGTGCATGTAATTGAAGTACCTACGTATGTACCATTCAGGTACAGTGCAGACCTTAGCATGACACACACAGTACTCGTGTACAAGTAATCAACTGGACATAAGTAACCATGTATGTACAGTAGAAAACTGGTGAGATAAACTACAAGGGACCCACAAAATCAGTTCTTGTTATCGGATGTTCTTATCAGGATTTGCTTACCATAGGTACACTACTACAGTAAACCAAAGCTCTTGAATTGGCTTGTATTGAGGAGACATTTGTCTTAAAGGTGTTTGTTCCTGTTTGTTTGTTTGTTGGTCCCTGCTGTATGTACATGTACATTCCACTAATGAATACAAGCAGAGTTGAGTGTGAGGTGTCATTGTAGTACATGTGTGTACATATTATGGACATGATAGTGGGTACACATGTACTGTACACATCCCTCATGTATGCTAGTATGTACCTGTAAGAGTCATTGGAAGGTAGGGGGATACCAAACTCATCTACTTTTCCATTCTGTTTGGACGGCTGGTGCTGTTCTTGTTTGGCTGCCTTCTCCTTCATTACAATCTCCATGTACTTCTACAGCACAGGGTCCACATGTACATGTGAATACAATATGTGTGTAGATAATACTACACACAGTATGTACATACACTGTACGTATGTGTGAGCCTAGTATGTACATACAGATGTACTGTACGTACATATGACAGTGTACTACTTGACATACCATTCCAGATTCTTTCTCAGTGGCTCTCTTTGTCAGTTCATCAATAGTTGCCTTCATTTCTGGAGAAACGTATGTACATATGTAATTGCATGAATCGACATTCATCACAGATTCCACTCACATTTACAGCACACAAGTACAGTAGGTTACAGTACAGTATGTACAAATACACGTGTACATGTATTAGTTATACCGTGCTCTTGTTGGGTACATGGGAATACACTCAGTGTTAGAAAGAGATATCACTTTGCCCTCCCTACATTGCTTCCTAACACTAAGCATGTTCCCATGTAGCCAACAATAGCGGGCATAACATATATGTATCCCATCAAACCTGAACGTGGTAACAAAGAGAGCTAGTGAGAAAGAAGCTGAAATGGTGGATCAAGTAGTACTCTGTCATATATATGCATATATGTATACATGTATATGTACTGGGTACACACATACGTAGCATAATATAATATGTACATACATTACCTACACACATATAATATGTACAATAATATCTACTCTGCGGACCAACATTCCTACATGTTATCAGCGTATGAATACGAACACTCATTAGATCACGTGTGGACCAGCCGCTGTACGGTTTACTGAGAATATCACATGTAGTCTGCCTATCATCGACT